>JAJIBD010034463.1:0-53917 GCA_021461705.1 Cryptotis parvus | reverse complement strand
TCCAACACATAAATTATGTTCCTTATGACTGTTTAAAGATTGGTATATCTTTGGTTTTATCTGTGGAAGGTTCAATTACCAGCCCCTGGACTCAACCTCCTAATTGATTTTAAAGATTTCATTATTTCATCTCCACCCGAGTCTTCACTTCCCAAGGGGACTGTCCATGAAAAGTCATTTTCCATGTGATTTCATCTTTGAAGATTTTTTTTTTGAGAAATAAAATGATAACAGAGCCAAGCCTCAGAGTCTTCCTCAAAGTATGGCCCAGAGGGCCTGGAGCTCTGCTTGACTGAAGCTGGGTGCTGCAGTCCCCGGTACCAGGGACCCTGAGCTCCAAGTGACCTGGGAGCACTGTGAGGGGTGAGCCACAGGTCACACAAGCACTTAACAAAATGTTCTTGTCAGCAGTCTCAAGATTGAGATTCCTAAGAAGTTTAACCTGGATTCTATGGCAGAGCACATGCCTTGGGATTTGGTCCCTTCTCCCAAATGGTCACCCAGGCATTGCCCCCTCAGAGGGAGGAAGGAAGGGAGAAAAGAGAGGAGAGAGAAGGAAGGAGAGAAACTTAAACAGACTCCTTTTAAGGAATTTCATAGAAGGAAGTTACTGATATCTTGGCGAGCCGCTAGTGTTCAGTACTTCTGAGGTGCAAATATTATATATATACCAGCACCCCATATAGTCCCCTGAGCCAGACCAGGAGTGATCCCTGAGCCTTGAGCCAGAAGTAAGTCCTGAGCACCACTAGGTGTGGCCCCCAAACCCTAAAACCTGTATGTGTATGTGTGTGTATGTTTGTGTGTGTGTGTGTGTGTGTAGTTTTCTGAATTTTCACATATAACACAGGGGTTACTCCTGACTCTGCACTCAGGAATCACTCTTGGCGGTGCTCAGGGGACCATATGGATATTGGGGATTGAATCCGGATTGGCCATATGCAAGGCAAACACCCTCCCTGATGTACTATCCTGCTGGCCCCAGTTCCTGAAAAATTTCACAAGCAATTTCCATGAGCCAGGAGGGAGCTGAGCCTCGTCACCACACACACACACACACACACACACACACACACACACACACACACACACACACACACACACACCACACTCCTGACCCGAGGGGGCAGTAGACAACAGCCTCAGCAAGCGGTCCCCAGCCCCAGGGGAGGGCTCTGTCACTGAGTGTGGGGGCAGGGGGTGTGTGGGAAGAAGTTAGTGGACATGGGCAAGGCAGTCCTCTGAGCTCATGCTGTCTGTGTTACCTCCCAGCGGTTGCCCCTCCAGAGAACTTGCGAGTGGCGGTATCAGCGACAGGTCCATTGAGCTGGCCTGGGACGGGCCGATGGCAGTGACAGAGTATGTGATCTCTTACCAGCCGACCGCCCCCGGGGGCCTCCAGCTTCAGCGACGGGTGCCTGGGGATTGGGCCGGGCGTCACCATCACGGAGCTAGAGCCAGGTCTCAGCTACAACATCAGCGTCTCTGCTGTCATTAGCAACACCCTCAGCCTCCCCATCACTGCCGCGGTGGCCACCCGTACGTACCCATCCCCCGCCCCATGCCATGCCCTCCCCTCCCTTGCCATGACACCATGGGCATCTGTGAGAGTCGTGTCTTTTTCTCAATTCTCATGGGGAGACCTCCAGGAAAGGGAAGGGCTCGGGGCATGATACCTGGCAGCCAGGCTACCTCGTTCCCAAAAGCATGCGGGCAGATTCAGGCAGCATCCCTGAACTGGAAAACCACAAGGATCCCCTAAAAAAATTGGCTTTAGTAATTGCATTCTGGCTCATGAGAAATTGGAATCTGAAGGGGACCAGAGATAATACAATGGTAGGATACTTGCCTTGCATACGCCTGCACCCCAGATGGTCCCCCAAGCACCTTCGGGAGTAAACTGAGCACAGAGGCAGAGAAAGCCCTGAGCACTGCCAGGTGTGGCCCAAACCCTTTCCACAAAGGGAAGAAACTGGAATCTGATTAGAAGTCAAGGAGAGGAAACAGCTTCAGCAAAGTTGGCCTCTAGTTAGAGGTTCTGAACCAGGAACGAGGAGGGGGAGAACCGAGTGCCAAGTAGTGGATCCCAGCGTTGTTTGTTTTGGGTCACGGCCGGTGGTGCTCAGGGGTTACTCCTGGCTCTGCACTCAGGAATTACTCCTGGTGGTGCTTGGGGGGACCCTATGGGATACCAGGGACCGAGCCCTGGCCGGCTGCATGTGAGGCAGTGCCCTCCCCACTGTGCTTTCACCCCCAACCCTCGCAGACAAATCCCTTTTAAAGTGCCTGGCTATAAATGCTGGCTGTGTCCGAGCATGGACAGCTGCAGTTATTGTTTTATTTCTTTGTCACTTTTGAACCCTTCACTTGTCTCTTTCCCCACTTAGCTTCTCCCACTCTGAGTGACCCGCTGGGGCACCACAGTCGGTTCCCAGCAGAGTCTCAGAGGAGGGTCTGTGCTTTTAGGGGAGCCGTGGCAAGGGGTCACCGCCCCTTCTGAATGACCCAGTGTCCATTCTCTGGGGCTCTCACTGCTCACTCCTCTGGGTTTGAGCATTCATTTGAACAACTTCGGGGAGAGGCAGGAGCAAGAGGACAGCAGGAGGGCACTTGCCTTGCTCACGGCCAACCCAGGCTCAGTCAAGGCATCCCATAGGGTCCCCTCATCATCACCAGTAAGCCCTGAGCATCGCTGGGTGTGACCCCAAAATTAAAATAACAGCAAAAATAATAAACAATTCAGGGAATTTAACAAAGCTTTTTCATAGCTTATTACAGAGATTACAGAGTTGGGAAGAGCCAGAGGAAAGAGGAAGGAGGATAAGGCTGGGGTCAGCGGCTGCTCCGCCCTTTCTGCCCATGGCTCCCACCACCTCCTCCTGGTCACCACCCGGCTGCCCTCTGAGCTCCTGATTTAGGGCTCAGCATTCAGGAGGTTAATTAAATCAGTAACTTCATGGGGCCCAGGGATTGTTTAGGGGCTCACACACCCCATTCAGGTTCGATTCCTGGTACCCCTTGGTCCCCCAAATAGCTCTGGGTGCTGACCCATGCTGGGGTGGTCCCAGCTAATCCCTCACTAGGTCAAGCAGCCCCTATCTGCATGGATTCCTCACATGGATCCACTAGTTAGGTTGGCCGAGAACTGGCGGGGCTGCAACCATCCTGAACAATGCTTGGGAGGCGCAAAAGATTTTTTTTAATGGGAGGGGAGTGATAGCACAATGGATAAGGCATTTGCCTTGCACAAAACTAACCCGGGGTACAATCCCGACATCCCATATGGTCCCCCAAGCACCGCCAGAATTCCTGAGTGCAGAGCCAGGAGTAACAAATCTGACAAAGCCTGAGCATTGTCAGATTGACCTAAAAAACAAACAAACAAACAAAAAAACAATGAATAAATGTCAGCCGTGGTCATTTACTGGGCCACCAGAGCCCTCTCTCACCCTCCCGCCCATCCTGGGGCTCCCAGGAACCTCTTAACCTTCACCAGCTGCTTTAGCACTGCGGAAGGCTGAGGTTTGAGGAAGGGTGGGTGGGATCCGGCAGCAAAGTCTGACCTTCAGAGCCAGCGTGTGGAGAGGAGACAGGGCCGGGAACTGGGGCACGTGTGAAGAGCCCTGTGCTGGTCCAGGGAACTGTTCCCGGATCTGGGCTAAATGCTATGACCCAGCTTTCTGCTGACTTTCTCCTGCTAAGGCCAAGATGCAGTTAGCAGAGCCCTGAGTCTGGAGTCCTCCAGGGGGCTGGGAAGACTTGAACTGAGCTTTGCAGGAAGCCAGGGCGGGGACAGACAGTGAAGAAAGGGCTCAGGACATTGTCTGTCCTCTTGGTTCCCAGTGACAAAGATGCTTTTTAAGGGCCCCTCCTGCTCTCCGTTCATATGCCAGCATTATCTCAGGTTAGACTTTTTATTTTCTTCACACCCTGAGAACTGGTTTGAAAATGCCTGCAGTGGTGTAGGTCACCATCTGCTGCTTTTCACGCAGGCACCGGGGCTGAGTCACCACTGCTGTGGCTGGCACAGCTCCTGGCCAGCGACCTGGGCCACCCCACCCCAGGAAGCAGCATCCATCCCCATGCAGCTGGACACAGCCACTCCAGGGCATCCACTCGAGGCAGCTGCGGGGGCACAAGGACAGACTGGCATCAGGTCACCTGCCCGGGGTCTTACAGTGGGTCTCCGGCCATTCAGCCTGGGAGGAACGGGACTCTGGGGATTAGGTTGGGGTCACCGCAGGAGCTGGAAGCTCCACAGAGTCAGCAGGCTCCCTGGGGGTTGAGAAAAGTCATGAGAATCGTGGGGACAGCGTGTCCTGGGGACCCAGCAGGACAAGCTTACCACCACCTCACTCCACTGTACTGTGTGTGCCCGTGGGTATGTGTGCGCGGCTGGGAGAGGAAAGGGGTGCGGGGAGCTGAGTGAGGCCAAGGAGAAGTGGGGCTGGGGGCTGGGGAGAGATCTCAAAGAGCAGCTGGAGACCAGAAAGCAATCAAGGGCGTCGGGGGACAGCACCGGACTTAGGGGCTCAGACTCTGAGGCAGGGCACCTTTGCTTGCATCCCTGGCACCTCCGTCCCCACACGGCCCTGCCAGGTAATCCCCACACTACGTAAGGCCCAAGAAACACTGTGGAGGAGCCAGAGCAATAACACGATGGGGGCGGGGGTGTTTGCCTTGCACACGGTCGACCCGGGTTTGATTCCTGGCATCCCATATGGTCCTCTGAGCACCGCCAGGACTAATTACTGAGTGCAAGCCAGGAGTAAGCCCTGAGCATAGCTGGGTGTGACCCAAAGAGGCCAAGAGAAAAAGAAACACACTGTGACACAGAGCCCTGTACGATCCAGCCTGATTGGCCAAGTATCACCAGGTGTGGCCTCCTGAGCTCTGCTTGCACCCCCCAAAAGGGATGAGGGAGAGCAAAGACCCCAGAGTCTGCCCTCAGGGATCCTCGCAGTGCCCCTGAAACCAGCCACCCAGGCTCCCATAGACTCAGGGGCGTTGCGTGGGCCAGCTCCCTCCCGGGCCTCAGAGAAAACCAGCAGAGCCGCCCAGTCTTTGCTGCAAGGCTCGTTCCTTCCCTTCCTTCACATTTCCTGCCGTGCTCCCCTTTACTGGGTAAGGCACCAGAGACACACATGCAAACACGGACATGAGCCTTGCCAGGTCAGAACCATCACGCACCCGAGAAGGTATCCAGGTTTCTCTGTAAGAGCCCCAAGGGTGCCCTCCCCTGGCCAGCAAAGTGGGGCTTTTCTATCTGGGTCAGCCCCAGGTACAGGGGCCAGAAGTCACAACCCACTCGTGCTTATGCCAGAACCAAACCCCAAGTGCCATGGTGGGGGCACCCATGGGACTCCCTGCTGCGTGGCAGTCCCCAGGTGTGTCTGACCAATCCCAGAGCTCCCAGGTTGCCTGCAGGGAGAGCCTTGACCTGTCCTCGCGTCCTGTGTTCCAGATCTGTCCACTCCCCAGGGCCTCGGTTCAAGACCATCACAGAGAGCACTGTGGAGGTGGAGTGGGAGCCGTTGGCGTTCTCCTTTGATGGCTGGGAGATCAGCTTCATCCCCAAGGTAACGAGGTACCCCCGCCAATGGCCTCTCATGGTGGCCGCACCCTCACCCTGTACGGTTCTAGCCAGTGTCTCTGGTCATGCCATGGCTATCAAGGAAACCCCGATGGGTTTCCAGGCTCTAGAACGTCCCTCCAGAGGGGCTTGGTGGGCAGGGACCAGAGTCGTGAATGGCAGGAAGAGGCAGGAAATGGCTACCAGCTGCAGTATGCTACTAGAAAGTTCTAGAACTGAGGATGGGGTATATCAGTGAGCCAGAGGCCCAGGGTGGTCACGGAGATGGGCCTTTTCTTTCAGCTGGAAGCACCAGAAGGAAGATGGAAGTAGCAAGTGTGGTCTGCACACTGCTATCCCCCATTGTCAGTGCCAGGGACCCACCGAGACACCATTACAGCCCGTGGGCTGGGAAAAAGCCATGGGTGCTGCAGTTGGTGTTCACTGAGCCACATCGGTCATGGCCTCCAGTGTAGACGCTGCCCTCAGCCTGTTAAACTAAGTGACTTGCATGGAAACAGCCCCAAGATCCTGCTAGTCCCCGATACCTGAAGTTCCCTTTGTGAATCCTGAAACTAACTTGGCTGACATGTGTAGTCGCGGGGTTCCAGAATTGGGGGAGCAGGGGGCCCTCAAGTCCTTCACTGCCCTTCCTGCAGGGCCCCAGAGGAATCCCTCACAGCCTTCCTGCTGCCTTCTCTGATTTTTCCACCCTTCATCAGACCCATCAGACAGATGGGCCTATTTCATAAAACATTCTTCTGAGGGGCCTAAGCAATAGCACAGCAGGTAGAGCATTTGCCTTAAACGCGGCCAACCTGGGTTCAGTCCCCGGCATCCCATATGGTCCCCTGAGCACTGCCAGGAGTAATTCCTGAGTGAAATCTTCCTGAGTGAAGAGCTAGGAGTAACCCCTGATTGCTTCTCGGACTTTTGGCTAAGATCAAGTGTAGGAGTAACCCCTGAACATTGCTGGGTGCGACCACCCCCAAAAAAAAATATTTTTCTGAAAGTCCCTTAATTGACAGATGAGCATCAAACCATAACACGGCAGCACTGATCCCACCCAGTAAACTCCAAGCTGCACAGCAGCCTTCATGCCTGCTCTCCAGCGATTTCTCTCCAGCTGGTGTACCCTCGTCCATAATCATGGCTTCTCCCGCCCTCCCGCCCTGCAGAACAATGAAGGAGGCGTGATCGCTCAGCTCCCCAGTGACGTCACATCCTTGAACCAGACCGGGCTAAAACCGGGGGAGGAATACATTGTGAATCTCGTGGCCCTCAAGGAACAATCCCGGAGCCCCCCGACCTCAGCCAGCGTCTCCACTGGTGAGTTAGCAACCCGTGGGGTTCTCCTGGCTCCTGGAAGAAAGGAGAGTCTCACTCAGCTGCACAGCTCTCCTGTCCTTATCCTGGCAAACATAGACCCTGGGAGGGCCTGCGGGGAGGGGCACCATTCTCACTATCACTGTATCACTGTCTTCCCGTTCATCATCGATTTGCTCGGCGGGCACCAGTAATATCTCCATATGTCCTGTCTCATGCAAATAGAGGCCCAACGGCACCTGCTTGCTCCAGGAACATAAAGAGCCTCAAACCATTCCATCAGGTCATGGGAATGAGGTCGATAATTGTTACTGGTATTTGTCATATCAAACACAACACGGGTAGCTTGCCAGGATCTGCCGTGCGGGTGGCATACTCTTGTAGTCAACTCTAAATCCAGCATTTATTAATGAACCACGCGGCCGCTTGCAGCTGAGCGAGCCAGGCTGTGATAGGCTGGTCTGCTGGGTGGAGTTCTGACGAGGGGGAAGTCCAGATGTGGAAAATGAAGGCCCTCATGGAGTGGGGGGGGGGTCATCTGGCTTGTTGCGAGGCTCTGCTGGAGAAATGGGCCAGGGCTAGAACCCGCCATCCCTCCCGGGCACCTCATGAGCAGTTGGGCACAGGGAAGAGCTAGTAACAGCTCTGCCCCATGTCTGTGAGTTGTGTTGGGAAGGGTGTCCGCCAGTCCAGGCTCTGGAGAGGGGCTGGGTGTGGATTTATCCCTGCAGAGAGAATGAGGCACTCATTCTAGGGAATTCTCAGGAAACTCCATCATATTCATGAGGGAGATACAGCTGCATGTTCAGCTGAGGCCAAGACTAAGAACACAGCATGTGCAGGAAATAACAACAACCAAAAAAAAAATCACAGGGTGTGGGTGTGTGTTTTTAAGGTGATGATGAAGAACAAGGAGGCCCAAAGCAAAGAAAAATTCCACCAAGCAGTGTCCACTAACTGCTGCTGTCCAGCCAGGAAGCTGGGGGTCTTTACTAATGCAAAAAGTGATCTTCTGTGGCCCGAGCAATAGTACAGAGGGGAGGGTGTTTGCTTTGCACACAGCCAAAAAGGGCTCGATCCCCAGCATCCCACAGGGTCCTGAGCACCACCAGAAATAATTCCTGAGGGCAGAACCAGGAGCATCACAAGGTGTGACTCAAAAAAACAAAACAAAACAAAATAAACAAATAAAAAAAAAACAGCCAAGAGGTGACTGACTCCAAAGGATTGGGGAGAAAGGCATGGAACGTCTCCCAAACCTTAATCCGTCTCATGGTGACAACAAGCTTTTCTCTTTGGTTGGGTTGCTACAGGGATTAATTAGATAAAGCCCACAAAGGGATTAGCCCCCCATGTCCAGGGAGCAAGGGACCAATACCCGATGTGCACACATCTATGTCCAGTATGAGCCACAGGAAGTGGACCCATCAGAACCAGGAGGGTGCATGCTGGGTCAGAGTTCAAGGTGATAGCACAATGCTACTGACGTCCATCCTCTCCCCGTGTCTCCAGTAAGCTCTCTGTATTCAGGCCCTTGATTCATTAGCTCTGTCGTGGTTTAGCCTTATCATTTCTGAGCTCACACAAGACGCCCAGGCTCAGAGCTGTAAATTAGCAAGTCCCAGAGCCTCAGGGTGGGCCCTCAACGAAACACACCAGAGTTATAAATAGCCCCTGGTATCACTCTGGGTTCTGATTTTATTCACGGAAGAACTGGGTCTTGAAGGTTAACTTTTCCTGGCAAGCGGCAGAAGCTGGGCTGGTGGAGAATAAGCAAGTTCCAGGCTTTTGTTTTTCACTTGATTTAAACACAGCGTTTACAAAAGTGTTCACGATGTGGTTGTTGGAGGTATTGGATATCCAGCACAGTCCCACCCGCTGTTCCCTTCCCTCTCCCACCATCCCCAGCTTCCCACCTGCCCCCTTAGCTGGCACAAAAGAATATATTTTATATTGCTTGTTACAGTCTTGTTACAGTCTTGTTACAGTGCAACACTAACCTTGTTACAATGTTGCTAAACTTGTTACAGTTGTTGGACTCCTGGGCCCTTTGCTAAGGTTTTCACTCAGCAGGCTCAGTGGGCTTCTGCTCAGTTCTCCATGGTCGTGGGCTCCGTGGGGTTTAGAGGTGCAGCACGGCTGCATATACGGCCACACAATTCAGGGGCTTTGGGGCCAGGCCCATCAGTTGCAAGGGTCTCTCTGGTCTCTCAGAGACCAGTCACGAAGCTGGGCCATTTCTCTGGCAGTGGTGGGGCCAGAAGTGTGTGGGTGGAGCACTGGGCCTGTGGCAGGGAGACTCTACCTGTCCTCATCCCACCAGGGGTCCAGAGGTGACTGGGCCTTTCTGGGGTGACTCAGCGACTGGGATCAGTCCTGAGGTCCGGCCGTTTCTCAGGAGGTGGATCCAGGGCTTAGTTCTCCAGTGGCAGAAACAGACCCCAATAGTGGTCCCCCAGGAAGGAGAGGAACAGAGAAAGGCAAGCAGGAGCTGCTCCGGAGAGGGTGGCCACGTTGCAGGTGTGAGACCCACGTTTTATGAAGTGGATCCAAACAGGGCAGCTGGGGATGATGCTCAGACCGGGAATCTCTGATACAAAACTCAGCACAAAGGAGATTTCCCAGAGGGGCCCTGCCAGGAGTGATCCCTGAGTGCACAGTCGGGGGTAAGCCTTGAGACTGGCTGTGGCCCAAAAATCAAAACAGAGAGAGAGGTTGGGGCAGAGGTAGAGGAGAGAGAGTGGGAAGGGAGAGAGAAGGGAAGGGGGGAGAGAGGAGGGGAGGGAGGCGAGGAAGGAGAAAGGGAAAGAGAGGGGGAGAGGAGAGATGGGAGAGGGAGAGAGAGAAAAGAGATGGGGAGAGGGAGAGAGACAGGAAGAGAGAGAGGAGAGAGGGAAGGGAGAAAGGGAAAGAGGATAGAGGAGAGATGGGAGAGGGGGAGAGAGGGGGGAGGGAGAGAAAGGAGAGAGAGAGGGAGGGGGAGAGAGAGAAAAGGAGATCAGGAGAGGGAGAGAGACAGGAAGAGAGAGGGAGAGAGAGGGAAAGAGATGGAGGAAGAGAGAGGGAAAGAGAGGGAGAAAGAGAGAAGGAGAGAGGAGAGAGGGAGAGAAAGGGAGAGAGAGTATAGGGGAGGAGAGAAAGCGGGGAGAAAGAGAGAGGGGAGAGAGGAGGGAGAGAGAGGGAGAAGGGAGGGGGGGGACGAGGGAGAGAGGGATGGAGGGAGGAGGGAGAGAGAGGGAGGGAGAAGGGAGAAAGGGGGGAGAGGGAGGGGGGAGGGAGGAGGGAGAGGGGGGGGAGGGATTCCCCCGTGCACTGGCTTCATGATTCCCGTCTGCTGGAGTCTCACCTCCCTCACGTCCTGCAGGTCTCCATCACACTCCTTCAGACTGGTTCCTCCAGGAGCTTCTTTGGGGCACAGAGACATCCTTGTGGTCCCCTGCGCCCACAGCTTGTCCCCTTCACAGCCGCCTCTGCACACGGTCATCCCACTCTGATTAGGCTTTAGAGGCTAAAGAGTTGAAGGGGAAAGGCCTTGGAGAATTTCCTAACAGGTTCTGCCCAGGCCGGGCCCAGCGGAAGACTTCCCGCCCTCTTTCCAGGGGCTTTGGGGCTCTCCACGGTGCCATCTCTCACCACCATTCCCAGAGTGTCTGGTTTGTCCCCGGCCTTCTGCAGCTAGGGACCATGTTAGATGCAGTCAGACTCCTGCTGAATATTCTGTCCAGCCATGGCATTGCCCCAAGTGTGAACAACGGAGCTTCATTTTGCCCCCAAAGTTGGTGGCACCATTTGGGTTGGTGCTAAAGAAGATCAAAATGGAGGGGCTGGAGCCATAGCACAGCGGGGAGGGCTTTTGCCTTGCACGCAGCTGACCCGAGTTCAATTTCCGGCATCCCATATGGTCTTCCCGAGCACTACCAAGCGTAATTCCTGAGTGCAGAGCCAGAAATAACTCCTGAGCATCACCAGGTCTCTCTCTCTCTCTCTCTCTCTCTCCCTCTCTCTCTCTCTCTCTCTCTCACACACCCCACACACACACACACAGGAAGCTGAGTGCAGAGAGAGGTGAGGAGTAGCCGGGAAAGGGCCAGTTTCAAAGCTGGACAGGCCCAGGGTCTGCCCCAGCCAGTCCTGGAGGGAGGCGTCCCACGGGGACAGTGGGATGTGACCAACGGGTCCTGGTTTATTTATTTATTTGTTTGTTTGTTTTGCTTTGTGAGTCATACCCGGCAATGCTCAGGGGTTACTCCTGGCTCTGTACTCAGGAATTACTCCTGGCAGTGCGGGGGGGACCATATGGGATGCTAGACATGGAACCAGGGTCAGCCACATGCAAGGCCAACGTCCTACCCGCTGTTGCTCCCATCCTGGGGTCTGGTTTAAAACAGAACCAGAAAACAAACACAGACACAGACCTCGCCGGGTCCCATGGCCGCAGGGAGGGAGACACTCGCCTGGACACGTTTGTTCACAGTGAACCAGAGTTTACTGGAAGGAACTGGAACATCTGAGGCTGCCAGAGCTGCATTCGGACCCCACAGGAGATGAGCCAGGCAGGGCAATGACGGGTTAGAGATGCGGTTGCTCCCTTAGATCTTTCTAGAAACTGTATTTATCTCTGCTTGTTTTACCTCTCCTCCTTCCCTCCTCTCTCCCTCCTCATCCTCCCCCCTCTTCCTCTCTGCCCTTGTCTCTCTCCCCCTTTCCTTCTCGCCTTCTCCCTCTCCCTTCCCTCCATCTCTCCCTCTGCCTCTCTCTCCCTTTCTCCCTCTCTCTCTTTCCCACCCTCCTTCTCCTGCAGTCATTGATGGGCCTACACAGCTTGTGGTCCGCGACGTGTCGGACACAGTGGCCTTCGTGGAGTGGACGCCGCCTCGGGCCGGGTGGACTTCATCCTGCTGCAGTACGGCCTGGTGGGCGGGAGGGCGGCCGGACCACGTTCCGGCTGCAGCCGCCCCTGAGCCAGTACTCGGGTGCAGGCCCCTGCGGCCCGGCTCTCGCTACCAGCTGGGGGGGTCAGCGCCGTCCGGGGCACCAATGAGAGCAAGGCCTCCAACACCCAGTTCACCACAGGTGAGGCCGAAGTGCGGTGGAGGCGGGGCCACCTGGAGACAGGGCACCCAAGGAGGGGACTCCTGCCCTGGGCACTAGGAACATGACATGCAGCCCCCTCCCGGCCCCCAGGCACCTCTGTGACCCTCAGATGCCTCTGCCTCTCAGGAGCCTGGTTACCTGTAAAATGCAGAGTTGATCCAGGGTGAGAAAGAGAGAACACAGTGATCCCCATTCAAATGCTGGCACCCCATACCACCCCAGCCAGCAGGGGTGATCCCCTGAGCACAGAGCCGGGAGTCAGCCCTGAGTTCTGCTAGGTGTGCCCCAAAACTAAGAAACAAAAAGAAAAAGAAGCGTGAACCTTAAAGACCTCTCTGCCCACTGGGCAATGTGGTTTACATTTCAGGACCAAGCTGGGGCCAGTGGAGTGGTCTCGGGCGTCTAGCGGCATCTGCCTTGCCGGCGTGAGATGCAAGGCTGAGGTTCCCCTAGATGCCTCCGGAGGCTAGCAGAGGAGAGGGGGCAAACTGCACACAGAGAGCAGAAGGGTCACACCCCTACCTGGGGCCTGGTTTCTTTTCCTTATGCACCCCTTGGAGTCCCCAGTGATAGAGTATGCACCTTTCAGGCTAAGGGACTAAATTATTCACGTCCCCTCCCTTCTTCTCCTCACATGGACCAGCTCAGGGTTGTGGGACATTGGTGGGGAGGGGTGTTCAAGAGTAGCCTGCCCGGGGACAGTGCCTAGCGTAATGGGGAGGGTGTTTGCTTCAAAGGACATCGACCGGATTTAATACCCAGCCTCCCATAGGGTGCCCTGAGCACCACGGGAGTGACCCCTGAGTGCAGAGCAGCCCTGAGCATCAGCAGGTATGGCCCCAAAACCAAAAGAAAACAATGTTAACTATCAGCCTGCCTCTCCCCACGCACCCCTAAGCCAAGAGTTGCAGTTGTGGCTTGCTGGACCCTGTAATTCCTGCATCTGTTTGAGATCATTTTGTTTTGATTTGGGGAGGGGGCATGTATGGAAAGTGGCTTCTTTGTGCTTCGCCCAGATAAGGAGTTTAAAGGGATAGTAAAGGAGGCAGAAAGCTCCAGGCGCGGGAAGGAAAACAAACTCCTCATGTTTGTTCAGGTCGCCGAGATGGCAGGGGATTGGCTGCGGGCCCAGGAACATTCCAAGCCAGACGGTTCCGTCCTGCCACCTGGAACCCCTCCCTCCCCACCCCAGCCCACCCCCAGTTTTTGATCCTGGCTATGCGATTCTCCATCTCCTGGCAGACGGGCAGCTGTTGGCAGATGCTTCTCAGCAGCCTGCACCCCCATTTTACTCCTCCCTTCCGGGGCCGTGCGTGTCAGGAGGGCGTGGGGATGGGGCGATGCTGACAGCTTTGCCGACGAAGCTTCCGGGCCAGCTGCCGGGCAGATGTGAGATGCACACCGGGAAGGTGCCCAGACCCTCATGATCGGTGCCTTGGCCGTTTCCAAACGACACTTAAATAGCAATTAGCCAAAGTGCTTTTCCAGGTGACGGCTCCCACACGAGACGCTGGCTAATTGCTCCAACCATTAAAGCGGAGCTTTGCTGCCCACGTGATGGATGGAAGCGGTATCTGCGTCTTTTGGGGCTCCTCAGAGCAGGAGCATCTGAGGGTAGCACAGCTAGGCCAGTGGCCACAGAGAAGATGGCCCAGGGGGAGCCCAAGGCCAGTCTCCGACGCCCAGTGTGTGGTGGAGGGGAGGAGTGGTCCCTTTCTCTCTGCTGAAAACCTTTTTTCAGCACATCTCTTAAGGCCCCCAACTCAGACCCCCAAGGCCCTTAGTCCCTCCCAGAGGCCACTGCATTGCCCAGAATCCCCAAACCGCTACCAGATGCTTCTCTGAGCTCAAGCTATTTTTCTGTGGAAGTTCTAGGGGCCAGAGAAATGAATGAGACAGAAGTTAGGGATCTTGCGAATGGTTAGATTCCAGCAGCACCTGGTTTCCCCAAGCACCACCAGCTGCAGCCCCAGGGGCCCAGCACTGCCGAGAGTACCCAGAGGGTCCTTAGCACTGCAGGAAACTTAGAGTCCCTCAGCCTTGCGCCCTTGTGTGGAACTGCTGACAATTTCCGGAGAGAGGAACCTGAGGCCACCTAAGCATGGCTCAAGACACCTCCATGCCCCAAGAAAATAATCTATCCCTCTTCTCCCAGGAATCCTCGAACCTGTGGGGGAGGGCCTGATTTGGAAATTCGACCTGTTGCATTAGGAGACCATTAGAATTACCTCTAATCTAATATAAAGGGGTGGGGTGAATTTGGGGACAGACAGACATGCATAGGGGCACTCCAGGTGGGGATGACCTTCTGTGATCTGGGGGCTCTTCCCCCCAGCAAGGACCCCAACGAGGGAAGCCCAGCAGCAGGAAGAGGCTGGAGAGAGGTGGTATGAAGGCAATGTCCCTGTCCTGAAGCCCCCTGGAAAGCCGATGTCCAGGCACTAAGCTAAGCCCCTCTAATGCCTGAACCACCTGTCAGGGCCCGTGGTGGTGAAGGCAGTGCTGGGCAGCAGATACCAAAACTCAGGTCACAGCCCAGAGCCAGGCCGGCTCAGCGGTGATTCTCTCTGCGGGGTTCTCCAGCAGGTGCTTCTCGAGGACCACAGCTGGACAGGACTCCTGTCCTCACATGGTGTCCTGCTTGCCTGTGCCTGGAGCTGTCCGTGGTGCTGAGTGTGAAGCTGCCCACCCCTTTCCCCCAGCAAGGCCAACTCTCGGTATCTGGTACCGAGAGTTCCCTTCCAGCTAGGAAACTGGAGAAGGAAATGGAAAAGAAACCTCTGTGGTGGTTCTGACCCCAAAAAAGGGTGCCAAGGAGTAGAATGTATGATGTTTGGAGCTAGACATTGAGATAAGGCCTGTCTGAGGTGAGATTTTACCAGATCTCAGGGATTAATGGCACAAGGGCTAAGGTCCTGGGGCAGGGAATAGGCTTTATTATTCTTAAGAACAGAATCATGGAGGGTGGCTGGGAGGAAGGTGAAGTCTGAGGGGCAGGGCAATAGAGCATGCAGGCTAAGAGCATCCACTGCCCCTCCCAGCTCGTGAGCCCGGCTCAGGTCCCTCCTACACCAGCATCTTTAGTGGATCTCCTTGGCTCTGACTGAGCCCACACTGCTCCAGCTTCATTCCTTAGCATCGTCAGGACTGGAAATGTCTGGTTCTATCAGTGATCATGTCCTCCAGTATTTTGGCAGTTGCTTTTTATTCTGGGGGCCATGCCCAGTGATGCTCAGGGCTGACTCCTGGCCCTGCACATGGATCACTCCAGGCAGGGCTGGGGAACCATATGGGATGTTGGGTATTGAATCTATGTTGGCCACATGTAAGGGAAGCACCTTACCATACTGTGTCCAGCATTTTGACATGAAATAAAATGAGAGTTTCTCCCACTTCACTATCACTCCAGCCCCTTCTATAACTTGTTTTACCCTCAGAAGGTAAAACAAAGTCAAACAGAAAATTCATTCCCACGTCTCCTCTAGGATTCAGAATCGCAAAAGGCTGTAAGTAAACCAGACACAACCAGATCTTTGCCCCAATTTGGTTTGGGCCCTGTTTCAGTCGCACAAGCGCACCCACAAAGTCCAGTGTGGACCCTTTGTCCAGCGAGAAGATGGATATATGAGACGGCGTTGATGGCACAGCCCTGGTGTGCCCGCTGCAGGCCTTCCTCCCAGGCCACCTTCCACCTGAGGGATGGCTCAGCGCCAGCATGGCAACACTTCTCAGAAAATTAAGCCGTGGAGTCATAAATCTGCTGGAGATTCACCCAATTTATATCACTAAATTCAACGCTTTTCACTCTCGCAAGTAGCCCAGGCTGGTGGTGATGCACAGAGTGTCCCTCCCTCCTGCCCCCCGGGCTCGCTCTCACACAGAACAGTTGGGCATTCGTGGGGTGCAGGAGGAGAGTCCCTGCCTGGTGTCTGCAGATTCCAACAGTCCAGTGGAGCTTCCTCGGAAGCAGCGGCTGGTGGTCTCCGAGGCAAAGTCGAATCTCCAGTGTCAGCGTTTCAAGGCAGCTCCTTTGGGAGCTTTGTTTATTCTTTGCCCGAATAAGCTCTGAGAATGTGACTGGAGGTAGACAGACTCGCCTCCCCTTCGGAGGCATGAGAGAGCCCCCCCCCAATGCTCATGGTCTTTCCGCTGCTTTAGGAATCCAAGAATAACTTCTGGAGGCAACGGGAGTCCCTGAGTGGGAGGCGCCAGCTTTTCAGCAGGCACCATATCTTGGCATGTGTAAATTAATCACATAAGATGGGTCAAACTCAAGCTAACCCTGAAGAGCAGATCACACACACACACACAAACACACACACACACACACACACACACACACACACAGTTCCCTGCCCTTGACTCTTGCCAGCAGTACCGCTGGAGAGATGGCAGGGAAGATGGATCTTATAACAGATTCTTGCGACGTCCCCGCTGCTTTCTGCTTGGTGGTCAGATCTGATGTCGGCCATCCATCCTCGGCCAACCAGCACGTGGGGGCATAGCACCTGTGGGGCTTTCCCCGAGCTTCCTCTTGGAAACAGGATTGGAATGCTCTGCGTGGGCTGGGTTAATCAGTTCCTTTCTTGGGGGAGCAGGTGTTGCTGTGGCCACGTGAGCCATGAGTGGTGGTGCTGGGAACGGACTGCTCAAACCAGGCCACGGTGCCCAGTGTCAGGCGGAACTCAGCTGACTTCCCAGGGACTGCCCACTTGGGAGGCCGAGACAGGAAATGGGTCTCCCCGAAGTCTTATGCCAACCCCAGATGTTTGGTCCATTGACACCACTCTGGCTGACATTATTGATGTCTGACTCTTTCTAGAGATCGACGCCCCAAGAACCCGGGGGTCAGTTCCGCACGCCCAGCAGCCTACACGTGGAGTGGGACAACAGCGAGGCTGAGGCGCCCGGCGTACAAAGGTCGTGTACAGCACCCTGGCGGGCGAGCAGTACCACTCGAGCTGCTTGTCCCCAAGAGCCCGGGTCCCGCCAGCAGCATCACCCTGACAGGTCAGGGCGGGGAGGGTCCCCAAGCTCTCCCTCCCGCCATCACCCCATCCCACGCATTGCATCCCCATGAAATGTTCTCATCGTGCCACCGCCTCCTGGTGTCAGCCACAGCCACAGCATGTGGTGCCACTGCATCCACGACCCCACACCCCACGCTATGTACGGTCTCCTCAGCACCATTGCACAACATTTCAGCAATTTCCTGTTGCTCTAGTTAAAGCCCCTGATGTTTCTGCCCGGTCTCCCCCTGCTTTCCTCCCCTCCATCCCCTCCCAACCCCTCCGGCAGCTCTCTGGGCACCCTTATGCTTCTATGGGTGCTGCATGGCACTGGCACCTTCTCCTGTCCCTGCCTCCATCCCTGCCCCTCACCCCTTCAGTCGTGTCCACTTCCCTCTCTGCTCTCACATGTCACTGCTCAGCGTCCTTCTGGGTCCCATGCCAGATCACTCTGCTCCCACGGCTTCATCTCATGGGGGACTGCTGTCTCTGCCACACGTGTGGTCTCATCGGAGACATATGGGCTGGCTTCATGCATTATCTGCCTCCATGCCGAACCTGTCAGTCTGTGGAATATGAACCGTGATGTCCTACTTGGTGGTCCTACTTGGTGGACAGTTGATCAGATGGATAGACGGATAGGTAGATGGATGCATGGATGGGCAAATGGATCGATGAATGGATGGACAGATGGAAGAATATGATGGATGGCTAGAAGGATAAGTAAACGAATGAAGCTACCAGTATTCACTATGGTGGGACCAGAGCATCATACAGCGGGGAGGGCACTTGCCTTTGCACACAGAAAACCTGGGTTCGGTCCTCAGCATCCCATATGGTCCCCCGAGCACTGCCAGGAGTAATTCCTGAGACAGAGCCAGGAGAAACCCCTGAGCATCGCCAGGTGTGCCCCAGTAAACAAAACACTATGATGAGGGCAGGCATGTCATGAGGCCAGCAGTGAGGTGGTAAGGTAAGATTCTAGTCACGCGTTTATGTTCTGAAGAGTTTTACCTCACCCTGAAGCGCTTTGCAGAGTCCTTGCAGGGAGTTAAATAAGTGCCGGGCCGCCTTGCCGAGTGGAGATGGAAGGAGCCAAAGCCGGGGGAGGGGCAGAAGGTGCCGTAGAAGGCCAGGGGAGGAGGGGCGTGGGGGTGGGCAGATCCGTGTGTGCTCACATGCGGCTCACGCCGAGGATGAGGATGAGAGAGCTGGTGTGAGCACCTCCTGAGCTCCTGTCCAGGCAGACCCACCTGCTGGGCTCCCTGCGGGTTGGCGATGGGGAGGCGGGCAGGGGACAGCGCAAAGCAGCCATAGCCTGAGGTCTACCAGCGCACTGCACTGGGGCTTTTGTTGGACTGGAACCTTAGCTTTCTGCGACTTCACAAACTCCGCCCCAGGGACTGCTAATCTAGCTGTCTTACCACTGGACGGAAACCCTGGGGAGCTGCCAAAAGACGCCCGTTAGAGTAAACAGAATAAACGCCCTCTGGACAGACGCACTCCTGGAAAACACTGCAAGGAGATGGGAAGCCTCTCTGAGTCAGCAGGTTCACGGGTGGATCCATCCACGAGCAGGGGCAGACCAGCTGCTGTAAGTGCCTTTGCAGGGCTCAGGGACATGCTCAAGGTGAAGCAGAAACAGACACAAAAGCCCAATCCTGGAAAGGACTCAGCAGGAAACGCGGTTCCAGGAAAGCTCGTTCCCACTGGAGTGGCAGAGCAGTGGTTCTCCAAGATGATGCCAAGGTCTGTGGAGGGAAGATGCGGCAGAACAGCTCATGGGGCAGGAAGCCCAGTGACATCGGGGTCATTGTTCCCTTTACTAAGACAAGGAAGGTTCAGGTCCCCGCACCTGCCCTCAGTTGAACTTTCCATCTTTATGGCTGTCTCACAAGAGTGTCTGTTCTTATTGGTGTGGGGCTACATCAAATATCCATTGGCAGCCCACCCCCGCCCTTGTGGAGTGCAGTGCTAGGGGCTCTCTCACCTCACCCTCACGAGGCACTGAGCCCCATCCCTGCTTTAAAGATGCAGACTCAGAGGTTCAGGATTTGAGGGAGGGTTTTTGTTTTGTTTTTTGTTTTTGTTTTGTTTTGTTTGCTTTTTGGGTCACACCCAGTGATGCTCAGTGGTTACTCCTGGCTCTGCACTCAGGAATCACTCCTGATGGTGCTCAGGGGACCATATAGGATGCCAGAGATCAAACTAATGTCGGCTGCATGCAAGGCAAACGCCCACCTGCTGTACTATTGCACTGTTGTTCTGGCCCCAATGCAGGGTGTTTGGAAAGTTGTGCATACTCAGAAAACTAGCAAGGGGGTTTCCTGTATGTGAGAGGAGCCTTTCTGGGTCCTAGTGAACCACCCCCTAAGAAACTACAGCATGACCACACATAAAGAGCTGAAGGCTGCTGGTCTGGAACCATAGGACTATGGGGAGGGCAGTTGCCTTACTTGCAGTCTACCCACGTTTGATCCCTGGCACTAATATGGGCCCCTGAGCACCACAAGGAGTAACCCCAGAGCACTGCCAGGT
Source organism: Cryptotis parvus (assembly GCA_021461705.1). Lineage (NCBI taxonomy): Eukaryota > Metazoa > Chordata > Mammalia > Eulipotyphla > Soricidae > Cryptotis > Cryptotis parvus. Next base: position 34,378 of record JAJIBD010034463.1, on the reverse strand, counting down.
GTTACCCCAAAACCAAAAAAAAAAAAGTAAAGATTGCAAACTTACAAGGAATGGAAATCTAGCTGTAGGAAAATGAGCCTAGATGGTTGGTTTTCTGTGGGAGGAGGTTGGGAGGGGTTAGATTAGGGTTTATCAAGTAAAGCATAAATATATATTACATATAATTATCCCAGGAGCTCACTGCAGGGCAGATTTAGAAAGGCAAATTGCTTTATGTGATTTAAGAAGGGATTATGGGCATGCGAAGGAATCCAGTACATCTGTCTGGAGTTCCTGAGAAGTAAACTGCCCAGACTCGAGGCTCGCTCATGACGGTGTCTGGGGGAGGACAGGCTGGAGGCCAGCAGAGGAGGCGGTCGACCCCCAGCTCTGAATAGAGGTTTCCTGCCTCACCTCCCACCTTGGACTCTCAGAGGCAAGGGGGCAGACACTCGGCACCCAAGACCTGGGTTCAGAGCTGGGGACCCTGTGATCTGGAGCTTGACTCTGGGGGCCCAAGACGGGAGGTTCTGCTCCTTCCTGGCCTTCCCCAATCTCACCTCCAAGTCAGAGGAGCTGGTGCCATCCACAGATCCACTGAGGGCATGTGTTAGCATTTCTCCCCCACCCCCACCCCGGCTGATGACAATGAAGAAGACAGAGAGGATGCGGGGCGGGGGGGCTCTGAGCTCTTGGAGGCTTGGATCCTCGTGATACCAAGCAGAGGAGTTTGCAGATGCCTCAGGGGCAGGGGTGGCAAAAGCCTGCATGGCCTCACACCGGATACAGGCGAGATCCAGAGGAGAATCTGCATTTAAGGGGACCCCCTCCGGCCCCCAGAGACTGGCTGTGCCTATATGCTCAGGAAGCTCTGCCTTTGATCTTGACTTCTGCCCCAGGGTCAGAGGCCAGCTTCACCTAGGACTGGCCTTGTCTGGGCAAGCATTCTTTCTTTTCTTTACCTTTCTTCTCTTTTTTTTCTCTTCTCTCCCTCCCCCTCCCCCATTCCTCACTTCCTTTCCCTTCTCTTCTCTTCTCTTTCCTGGTTCTTGGGTCACACCTGGCAGTGCTCTGGGCTGACTCCTGGCTCTGCCCCTCAGGGATCACTCCTGGTGGTGCTCTAGGGATGCTGGGGATGGAATCTATGGGATGGAATCTATGGGATGCCGGGGATGGAATCTGGGTTGACCACATGCAAGACACTGGATTATATCACTTGGAGTGATATAGTCGATTCTGTGGCCTGTTCACGTGGCCCTGAGAGTCCAGCTGTGAGGCCTGAGCAGAAGCTTCTGTGTGTGGGAGCACTGAGAGGGAAAGACGCCAGACTGGGAAGGTGGCCAGGAGCCGTTGGATTTGTGATTCTTCTCTTCCTTTTGTTTTGTTGGCGTAGCGCTGGTTTAGAGTAACCCCTGAGTTTCAGCTTATATCAGTACATTATTTTTGTTTGTTTGTTTTTGGGGGGGCCACACCCAGCGATGCTCAGGGCTGACTCCTGCCTCTGCACTAGGGATCACTCCTGGAAGGATTCAGGGGGCCAATGGGGTGCTGGAGATCAAACCTGGGTCAGCTGTGTGCAAGGCAAATGCCCTCCTGACTGTCCTATCACTGCGACCCTGTATAAATGCGTTGTATAAGCCCCAATCTGTCTACACACTCACACAGACCTAATCCAGCCCTTCCCAGACTTTTTACATAATTGGCCCTTTCCCATTCTCCTTCCCTCCACACCATTATTGACCTGATATCCTAAACATTTAATTTTGCTTTATTTAGTTCATCTGTTCCATCCCTCTTTTTGAGGGTTTGGGGGAGGTGGGAGTGATTCACTGTTGGGAATCACTCCCGCAGTGCTGGGGGACCCTAAAGCACCGCCAGGGATCAGACCCAGCTTGGCTGTGTTCATGGCAAATGCCTCACCTGCCCGCTGCTGACCCTCACCCTCTCTTTAGGTGGCCTGAGCAGGGCCTGACCCAGCAGACTGGCCTTTCCCGCTCAGTCTCTCCTAGCTGCGCCTCTTAGGGGTCAGCCGAGGATATTGAGCTCATGGAGCTCAGGCCTTAATTCCGGGGTCTCTGAGTTATGGAACTGCTGAGCCAGCTCCTCCCCCCCCATGAGGGGGCAGGGGAGGACCCCAGAGCACAGACACTCCTTTCCCCTGGTTCTCCCTGTGCAGTGCCCAGCAGACGCCCTCCCTGGCACTGTTGTTTCTGAACCACAAACTCTGCAATCATTTTTCTGCTCGGGCAGCTTCTGCGTCCGTGATGGGAAGTCCAGATTGCATCCTAGTTGGGTTGACGGCTGCCTGGCCCAGGGAGCTGTGGGCGGCCCCAAGGGCTTAGCTACTCCCAGGCTCGGCCAGGGGACTCTCAGCTAGAACTGACAGCTCTGGCCCCCCAGGCCGCTCTGTGTGGAGTCAGGAAAGGCAACGAATCTTCTGGAAAACTTGGTGGCGGGGCAGGGGGAGAGGTGGGAAGGATTTGGGGCCAAAGCACTCCCCTTCAGGACCCACGCCTACCCAGCCTACTCCAGGGGACCCCGCCTGCTGCCAGCCTGAGGGCACCTCACAAACACTCCACACACATAAACCGTATGTATACTCATACTCCCAGCCAGCTGCCTGGCTCTGCACCTGGACCCTCGTGCTTCCCAGTAACAAGCTGCCAGTCAGGAAAATCACCAAAGGACCCTGGAAACCACTGCAGGGTCTCATAGATTCATACGGAGTCAACAGGAAGTCAGCAAGAAAGCCAGCAACTGCGCACAGCACACACAGATCCCACAAACACCACACACACCTCACACCACACACAGATCCCATAAGCACCATACACACACACCTCACAGCACACACAGATACCATAAACACCACACACACCTCACACAGATCCCATAAACGCAACTCACACACACCTCACACAGATCCCATAAACACCATACACACACCTCACACAGATCCCATAAACGCCACTCACACACACCTCACACAGATCCCATAAACGCCACTCACACACACCTCACACAGATCCCATAAACGCCACTCACACACACCTCACACAGATCCCATAAACGCCACTCACACACTTCACACCACACAGATCCCATAAACCCCCACACAGAACCCACAAACACACACACCTCACAACACACACAGATCCCTCAAACACCACACACACCTCACACCACACACAGATCCCACAAACACCACACATACCACACAGATCCCATAAACAACATCCACACACCACACAAAGATCCCATAAACCCCCACACAGAACCCACAAACACCATACCTACACCTAATACCACACACAGAACCCACAAACACCACACACCTCACAACACACAGATCCCTCAAACACACACACCACAAAGATCCCATAAACAACATACACATCTCACACCACACATAGATACCATAAACATCACACATACCTTACACAGATCCCATAAACACCGCACATCTCACACAGATCCCATAAACACCACATACACACACACCTCACACAGATCTCATAAACACCACACACACCTCACACAGATCCCATAAACACCACACACACCTCACACCACACACAGATTCCATAAACCCTACACACACCTCACACAGACCCCATAAACAACACACACCTCACAACACACACAAATCCCATAAACACCACACACAGAACCCACAAACACCTAATACCACACACAGAACCCACAAATACCACGCATACCTCACAACACACACAGATTCCACAAACACCACACACGCTTCACACAGATCCCATAAACAGCATACACACACACTCACATTACACACAGAACCCACAAACACCATACATACACCTAATGCTACACATAGATCCCATAAACATACACCTCACACCACACAGACCCCACAAACACCACACATACCTCACACACCTCATACCACAAAACACACAGATCCCCATGCATAGACACACAGACACACCATGTATCTCACACAACAGACACAGATCCCCATCACACACATATCACACCTCACACATGCTACACACCACAGTATATACACACTTCCCATTCACTTCACACTGCTCACATATACTATACATTTATACAGACCACATAGACACACAGCCCACACACTCACATTCTCATACACAGCTATCACCCATAGGTGCCAGACAGTATGAACTGGGGTGCACACACACACACACACACATTCTAAGGGACAAGAGAAAGGAGAGTGGCCTCCAGATGCCTGTTAGCAGGTGTCTCCCTGGTCCTGTTGAACCCGGACAAGGGACCAGAGCAGTTCCAGGTGGGAGTGAAGAGCTGGCTCTGGCTCCTACTGCAGGGGACTTGGGGACAGGCAAAATCCAGGGCCAGGATGCTCCTGTGGCACAGGGGCTAATGCACCATGTTCCTCACGAGACAGTCACCGCTGAGGACACCCATTGTAGGACCATCCTCCTGAAAAGTAAGGTTGCTACTGTCCCTCTGATTGTGGATAGTGGGGTGTGGAATCCACAGTGTCTCTGGGTGTAGTCTAGGCCCCCAAAAAGGAAGCTGGTATGATTTCAGGGGCCCCAGGAGATTCTCTTGATCTAAGTATCTCCCGATCTATAAACCTCTGTGGTTTATAGATGGTAGCACCAGGTTCTACACTAGAGATTCCCTATAAGGGCCTATTTTAGGTCTGGCTGGAGATTCCCTGCAAGGGCCTGTCTAGGGTCTGGCTGTAGATTCCATAAGGGCCTGTCTGGGGTCTGGCTGGAGATTCCTATAAGGGCCTGTCTGGGGTCTGGCTGGAGATTCCTATAAGGGCCTGTCTGGGGGTCTGGCTGGAGATTCCCTGTAAGGGCCATCTGGGTCTGGCTTTCAGGAATTGCTGTGCCGTTGATTTTGTCTGATGTTGCCTGAACAGATGTCCTCTGTCCTTCAAGACTAGTTAGAGCCTCTCTTGGAAGCTTCCAGATTCCACCCTCACCTTATTATCATGCTGTTTCTATGCATTGTCTCTTTTTTAATTCTACAATGTAATGAATTAAAATATCCAAAAATCCATACCCCTGATCCCAGCCTAGCAAGAAAACTGGCATGAAATTAACAATACTTCACACCTTTGTGTGTTTTTGTGTCACACTGGGTGATGCTCCATGGTTACTTCTGGTTCTGCATTCAGGAAGTACTCCTGGCAGTGCTTGGGGACCATATGGGACGTTGGGGATCATACCCAGGTCAGCCACATTCAATGCAAATGTCCTCTCTGCTGTACGGTCACTCCAGCCCCCATCATTGCCTTTTTAAAAAGCCAAGAGATTGCCAACTGTTTGGGATCAGGGGCCCCAACCTGCACCTCTTCTGAAAGCAGATTGTCCATCGAGTGCGCTGTGACCCATAAATCAGATCCCTGAGCCCACTGGACAGGTGAGCTGGGAGATGCGGAGGTGGAAGGACCCAGCTGTCTCCCGTTACCAGTGAGTCCAGCCCAGCCTTCGGGCCCCATCTGTGTTTCTGCCGCATGCAGCAGCCAGCTTTGTTCTGGGGCCTTGCTTCCCCACGTCTCTCAGGCTAGCTGCAGGAAGTGTCGGGGAAGGGAGGAGCTTTGTGGAAAGCGTCCTAATGGTCTCCGTGAAAATTTGCTCTCATTAACCTCTTCCTATTGGCTAAGCCCCCTCCAGCCAGCCGTTGAATCTCAGACTTCCTTAAACCCTTTCCTAATCTTAATGAAGCCAGGGGAAGCTTTCACAATCCACTCCAGCCTGTGACCATCTCATCCTTCCTGTGACTTGGTTTCCCTCTTGGCATCTCTGGGGTGATATCCAGTCGCTGGCTGATGCCTGCCTGCTCATTCCCCTCTGTTCTCCCAGCCTGTCTGTCTCTGGGGGTCTGGATGCACCGCATCTGAACAATAAGGGTTTGGAGTCCCAAACCCAGCTCTGTCACTTTGGGATCTCACCCAAGAAATAGACACCCTTGGGGCAGGAGTGACAGCACAGTGAGGAGGTCATTGGCCTTGCACACGGTTGACCCAGGTTCAATCCCCAGCATCTCATATGGTCTCCTGAGCATCGCCAGGAGTAATCCTTGAGTGTAAGGCCAAGAGTAACCTCTGAGTATTGCCAGGTGTGATCCAAAAAACAAAACAAAACAGGAAATCTGTCAGCTGCTGATATTATAAGACTTATTTGCCTTGTACACCCGCTCCCTTTCAAGTGTGTACATGCACGTGTGTGTGTGCCCGTGCACACACACTCCACACACACAGGTGCTGCAAGGACAATGAAACCAAAGAGCAGGCAAGAAGCTGTCCACTAACCCTGAGTCCCCCACCCTGGACAATGAGCGAGTCCTTTAAATTCTGCTAGACGGTTCACTGAGCGAAAACGCTTCCGGTGTAAATTATTGAACATTTCATTTAAGCTTTATAAATAAGGGGCCTGGATGGGACAGGCGCCCAACCCGAGCGGATGTGCCGCTGCTGTTGCCCTCCCCTCGCTCTGTCACCCTTCATCTAAACTGCCGGCTTCCGACTTCATTACGGGCAGTTGAAGGTCTCCAGCGCTCGGCAGAGGAAAGTAGTTTATGTCCTCATGGTAATCTAATTCTCCCCCAAGGATGTACCTGCGTGGCAGCGGGAATATTGCCGGAGATGAGTGTGGGCTCTGAATGGAGGCGGCAGCCGCGCCCTCACCTCTCACACCAGCCTCTTTGATTTCCTGAAGCTCTGGTTTCATCAGAGTCAGCAGGCTGACACTGATCAAGACCAGCCTGTCCCTGTCCGGGATGTGGTCTGGAGCCACCCCCACAAACAAAGATTCTGTGTAAAAGGCTCCGGGTCATGCGCTCAGGACCCGCTGGGTTCTCATATGGCTGCATCTCTCGGGGCTGGGCACTGAGGCTGCACCAGAGCGTATGTGCTGGGAGGGTTGCGGGGTGTCACAGTGCAGTGCGCCAGGATCACGCCAGCTTGTGCCAGGGATTGAACACATGAGATCATGCCTGAAGGGCAGGAGCTCTGCCCTGGAGCTCCCCGGGCCTCAGAGTGGGCATCTTCTGAGGGCGGCCTCGCTGCTATCCCAAAAGGAGCCAGCCCACAGCATGGGGGCAGACCAGACATGGACCTGTTCCAGGTGTTCTGGATTTGCTCTAGGGTCTCCAAACGGGTGAGAGTAGAGGGCATCCCGGAAAGACTGGACACTGGATCTGTGCCAGAGTCTGGGCTTGCCGCCTTGTAGCTTATTTTTCCACCACATCTCTCTCTCACTCTCTCTCTCTCTCTTTCTCTCTCTCACACACACTCAGTCTCTCTCACTCTCTCTCTCACTCTCTCTGTCTCTCTCTCTCTCCCACATCCCACCCCCTCTCCCCATGCCCCAACCCCCGTAACCTTAGTTCCTGCTTCTACCCACAGACCTGATTCCTGGCACCAGTACGGGCTTGGAATATCTGCCCTTATGAACTCTCAGCAAAGCGTGCCAGCCACCATGAATGCCAGGACTGGTGAGTGGAGGACAGCAGAATACCAGGCTGCTCCGTGTGCACAAGAGGGCACGCAGCTTGTCCTGGCTTCAGCAGAGCCCAGGAATTAAGGCCTGTGGCCGTGGGTCAGTCTGTGCTATAGAAGGGTCATCTGGGGCACCAGAGCAATAGTACAGGGAGGAGGGTGTTTGCCTTGCAAATGGCCAATCCGAGTTTGACCCCTGGCATCCCATATGGTCCCCAAGCACTGTCAGGAGTAATTCCTTAGTGTAGATCCAGGAATAACCCCTGAATGTTGTTGGATGTGACCCAAAAGCAAAAGAAATGCCAAAGAAGGACCATCTGGATCTAGTACATTCTTCCCAGACCCTGAGAATCATTCTGGTTGCTGAGGCCCCAACAGCCTGGGCTGGGGCCTGTCTCTTTGCCAAGGCTTGGTGGAGTCAGACAAGTTCACAGAGGCCATGCCTGGCTCTGTGGGCCCAGATCCCCAGCTTTGATATGGGGATAGGCATGGCCAGGCCCATCACCATGAGCTCAGGAGTAGGGGGTCCCTCCTCACAAGGGCTCCCCCCTCGGTTATTGGGAAAAGCCAGGGGTGTGGGGTGGGGGATGAGAGGGGACAGGCCAGAAAGTCGCAGCCAGATTTGACCAGAAGTCGGGAGCTCCAGCAGATGGATCCCTTTCTGCAGATGATCCGTCTGTTCTCCAAGACTTTGGCCACCATGCAATAAGGAAGTAGCTCAACCAAAATGCGAGCCCTTCCATGAAACTCTCCTCAAAGCCCATATTTGTGTCGGTCCACAGAACTGGACAGTCCCGGGACCTCATGGTGAGGGCCTCATCGGAGGACATCCATCTCCCCTCATGTGGACCAAGGCCAGTGGCCCCATCGATCATTACCGGATCACCTTCACTCCATCCTCAGGGATCGCCTCAGAGGTCACTGTGCCCAGGCACATGACCTCGTACACCTGACGGACCTTGAACCCGGGGCTGAGTACATGATCTCCATCACAGCTGAGCGGGGCGGCAGCAGAGCGCAGAGTCGACCGTGGGCGCTTTCACAGGTGCCTGGAGGGTGGGGCCCCGGATCCCGGAGGCACGAATCTTAGGAGACCGCATTGGGCAGGCAGACCCCCGAGATGGGGGTGGAGAGACAGAGAGAGAAAGGGGCGGGAGAGAGGGGAGAGAAGGAGGAAGAAGGGAAGAAAGAGAAAGAGGGAGGGAGGGAAGAAAGGGAGAGAGGAAGAGAGAGGAAGAGGATGGAGAGGAAGCCGGCATGGCACCAAGCAGGGAGAGCTGGCAGGAGCCAGGTGGGGGTGGGGGGGGGGTGCCTGAGCAATCTGCCTCTCCTTTCCCAGAGCTGGACAGTACTGTGACTTCTGTCCCTGAAGCCCGTGGACAATTCAGGGGATCCAGCTTTTCAGCCCTGGATCCATGTCACGAATCAGCCAGTGAAGTGTCCTGTCCCACTGGAGGCACTGGCTGACCCGTGGCTGGGTGGAGGGAATAGTGTGGACAGGCTGAGGACGTTGGGGAGGGGGAGGGGGGGCTCGCTAAGGCCGGGAATGGCTCTGGCCCAGTGCCCTGCCACCCTCCCACCCTCACCTTCTAGAACATTCTACCCCCTCTGCTCTGCAGGCTTCCGCCCCATCTCCCACCTGCACTTCTCTCACGTGACCTCCTCGGGCGTCAACATCACGTGGAGTGACCCCTCGCCCCCGCCTGACCGGCTCGTCCTCAGCTACAGCCCCCGGGACCACGAGGAGGAGATGCAGGAGCTGGCCTTGGAGGCCGCCAAGAGGCATGCGGTGCTGACCGGCCTGCTGCCTGCCACTGAGTACATCGTGAACCTGGTGGCCGTCCACGGCAGCGTAACCTCAGAGCCCATCGTGGGCTCCATCACCACAGGTGAGGCTGCAGGGAGGGCAGGGACACCCCCAGATGAAACGCAGCCCGACAATCAGTCCAGCGCTGGGGGGGCTCTGGTGAGGGACAGACCATGGGGAAGGGAGCCGGGTGGAGAGTGCGTCCTTCACAGACCCTACGGGTGTCAGAGCCCAGCGGGTCAAGGCAGGACCCTCTGCATTGCCGGCGTCTCTGTTCCTTTTCTGGACACCCACCTCTTTACTGCAAGGTCAGGGGGTGCCCACGAGGCCCCCTCGGATTCCTGTGGGCACCAGAAAGCAGGGTGGATTGGCACACTGTTCGGGCAATGAAACGAATTGTTCTCTCCTCACCCCTGCACACTGCAGTCTCAGCCAGCAGTGCGTCTGGGCAGGTGTATGTGTGCGTGTGTGCACTTGGATCGTTGGCCGTGGAATGACCAGGCATGTGCACAGGCCAGGGCGGGTTCAGGCCTCAGCTGACTTGGGTGGTGCCGCCCTCCTGCCATCCCAACGCTCTGCCGTGCAGCTCAGGCTCCCAGGTCTGTTCTAGCACCATACCCAGAACTCTGCAGTAGCCCAGGGGCTGCTGCAGCTTTAGAGATACAGAGAGAGCCAGAGAGGGAGGGCGGAAGACGGGAGACGGAGAAGGACCTCCAGGGCACCACATGGAGAACGGGCGCAATCCCTGGCACCTCATAGGGTCCCCTGGACAGTGCCAGGAATAATCCCTGAGTACTGAGCTAGGAGTTACCCCTGAACATGGCCAGGATGCACACCCTAACACAGACACACACAGACACACACACACACACACACACACACACACACACACACACACACAATAGAAACACACACATAGACACGCGGCAGACACATACACAAACACAATGTGTAGAGTTAGGTTTGTGCAACAGAAGTCATTGCAGAGAAAATGACCATCTTGTTCCCAGCTCAAAATAAACAGGGCCAGAGCAATAGCAGAATGGGGAGGTCACCTGCCTTGAAGCGGCAGACCTAGGTTCAATCCCTGACATCCCAGACAGTCCCTCTAGCCTGCCAGGAGTGATCCCTGAGCACAGAGCTGGAAGTAACCCCTGGGCACTGCTGGTTGTGCCCCCAAAAAAAATAAAATAAAGCAGCTCTAAAGAGGCACAGAGACAGACTCCACACCGCGTCCCCTCAGCCTGCCGCCACTCAAGCTGGATCTCGCTGCTGGCATAACTTCCTGTTGGAACGTGACTTGTGCCATACCCGTGAGATCCAGGGTGAGTCATTGCCTGCCCCTGGTTCTGAGCACAAGGAGATTCTGTCTGCTCTTGGCCATATGCTGCTGGCCCTGTTCACTTTACTCACACTTTACTTCTCTCAGGGCTAGAGTGATAATACAGTGGGAGGGCATTTGCCTTGCACACAGCCGATCCGGGTTCGATCCCCAGCATCCAATATGGTCCCATGAGTACCACCAGGAGTAATTCCTGAGTGGAGAGCCAGGAGTAACCCCGGATCATCACCGGGTGTGACGCAAGAGAAAAACAATCAAAAACTACTTTATTTGGTCTCTCCCACCCCCACCTTGCCAACAACCCGGCTCTCATAGGCATCGACCCCCAAAGACATCACTATCAGCAACGTGACCAAGGACTCGGTGGTGGTGTCCTGGAGCCCCCTCTCGCCGCCTTTGATTACTACCGTGTCTCCTACCGGCCCACTCAAGGTGAGACAGTATTGGGGTTCCCGTGTGTGACAGGGTTTGCAGGGTACAGGTATGACAGAACCTAGCGTGCCCCATCAGAGAGAGAGGCTCATGGGAAGGGGACAGTCACACAAGTCCAACCTCACCAAAGAGGCAGGGTTGCCGGCCCTTTGCCGAGTTCGGACCCAAGATTAGAGACCTGGGATGCCTGCAGAGTGCATAGAGCCAGGGAAGCCCTGATGGGGACCCCGACAACCGTGGGGGTCTCTGACATTTCAGCCTAGTGAGATGAGCCAGAGGGAAGCAGGTCCAGGCTGGGCTTGCGCCTGCTAGTTCTGGCCTTAGTGTGTGGCCCAGGTGAAGAAGTAGGGGGCCGGAGTGATGGTACAGTGGGGGAGGGCGTTTACCTTGCACACGGCCTACTCAGGTTCAATCCCTGGCATCCCATATGATCCCCTGAGCACTGCCAGGAGTAATTCCTGAGCAGAGAGCCAGGAGTAACCCCTGAACATCACCGAGTACGGCCCAAAAACCAAACAACAAAAAACAATGGGGTGGAGGGCACAGGGTGGCATGCTCACTGCCCTGAGTCAAATGAGTTTATCTTAGCTGTGGGCAAATCTGCTTCTGACCAGTTGATGACCAACTGCTTAGAAAACCACCACACTGGGGCCAGAGCCATTGCCTTGCATGCAGCTGACCCGGGTTCGATCCCGACATCCCATATGGTGCCCCAGGCCCCACCAGGAATAATTTCTGAGTAGAGGTCAGGAGTAACCCCTGAGCATTGTGGGTGGAGGCCCAAGAACATAAAAAGCGAGAGAAGCAACAGCCAGCAGCTCCCCGCTTTGCTCCAGGTACCATGAGACTTGGGGTGAGAGCCGTGAGCAGAATCTCTGCAGGCTCCACGTGGCTGGAGTCACCCATGTGGACTGTCCTTGTGGGTTCACACATGGCTTAGGTGCCCTCGTGGAATGTTCCTGTGGGTCTGGGCGTGGCTGAGGTACCACGTGGACCACCCCACACTTCACCATCGCTTCTGCTTTTCTCCAGTGGGGCGGCTAGACAGTTCTGTGGTGCCCAACACGGTGCGCGAAGTTCACCATCACAAAGCTGCATCCAGCCACCGAGTATGAGATCAGCCTCAACAGCGTGCGGGGCGCGAGGAGAGCGGCGTGTGCACCCTCACGCACACTGGTGAGCAGGGCCTCCAGGTGGGCGGCTGGGTGGGTCTGAAGGGCTGCCACAGAGCTAGGAGAGGAGGGGCGCAGTTGGGGTGGGCTGGTACCAGCTTAGGACTGGGGCCTCCTCCCGGCTCCCTGTGTCATGCAGAGCAATTTGCCTTTTCTTGCCCCATCGGGCTCCTCCGTGTTCATCTCTTATGTGGGAACTTAGCCTGCCACCCTCTAAACATACGGGAAGTTAGGGTGGGGTCAGATCTATCGGACGGTGGGAAGGGTGCTTGCTGTGCACAGGTCCACCTGGGTTTGAATCCCTGGCATCCCCTCGGTCCCACCCACGCCTACCCAGAGTGATCCCAGGTTAAGAGCCAAGACTAAGCCTTGAGCATCAGTAGGTGTGGCCCCAAAGACAAAAAAAAAAAAATGGGGGGAGGAGGTAGAGATGATGCAAGGAGCCAGAATTTAATCCCCAACACCACCTGCCCCTGCTGGAACCCCCAATCCGTCCCCAGTGCTACTGGGTCTGAGCATTGAGCCGCCCTGCCTAGCTGGGCGAGTATCTCTAAAGGTGGCCCCCGGGTCCCCTGAGCACTGCTTGGGATGCTTCTGTCCTGCCTCCCCCCAATTAAAATCAAGTAAAAAATCAAAATTTTAGACTTTCAGGGAGCTTGAATATGTGGAAAGGGCTGGCTCAGAGACCATGAGGAAGGGAACTCCAGGACAAACGCGGGTCCTCCCAGCTGGCTCCTCCCAGATCTGGGAGAGGTCGCCCAGCAGCAGGAAGGGCCGTCACTCTAGCAACAGCCTTCAGGGCTCTGCAAGCATCTGGAGGGTGCTACTGGCTTTGCTTCTGCCCCCGGGAGCTAGAATGCAGGGGGCTCCTCTGGGGCAGCCCCTAGAGGGATCTGAGGGAGATCGCTGGCAACCAGCACAGCAGACCTGGAATAACACGAGTAACCGAGAGGAATCAGCATCGGGACAGAGCCAGCTGCCTCAAGGAAGGAGCAGGAGTGGAGGACGCACAGTCGGGGGAGGAGCCGGGAGTGGAGACTCACTTGTCGGGGATGGAGCCACGAGACCAGGGTGGAAGGGAGAGCACAGCAGGGAGGGCATGTGCTTTGATGTCTGATCAGACACCAGACATTGGTGTCTGATCCCCAATACCCATAGGGTCCCCCCTGCACTGCCAGGAGTGATCCCTGCGTGCAGAGCCAGGAATGTTCCCTGAGCATCACCAGGTGTGGCCCGGGATCTCCCCCAAAAGGTTGGGAGTGCCACCCTCACTGCTGCACGGCCCCCAGCTGTGAAACACCCAGATACAATTTTGGGAAGAGCAAATAATCTCTTTGAACTTCAGGTGCTCAGTAGATTCCTGATAAATGTGGAAGCACAAACTTTGGTCAGTGTGGGGCCAGGCAGAGAAGTTTCATGAATGAATCCAAAGGACACTCGTGGGTGGCATAAGGGTTAGATGGCAGCGGGGATGGGGCTATGGGAGATGAGGGACCCAGGGGCAGGTGGTCTCCAGGTCTGCACCCTTGCCCGCCGTGTGTGGGAGAAGCCGTGAGTACAAAGGGGGTGAGACTTGCCTGCAGACCCTCGTGCCTTTGCTGACCTGCTCTGCCTTGTCACAGCCATGGACAGCCCTACAGCACTGACCGCCATCAATGTCAGCCCCACGGAAGCATTGCTGCAGTGGCGGGCGCCCATGGGGGAGGTGGAGAACTACGTCATCATCCTCACCCACTTTGCAGGTGGGTGCTGTAGCTCATACCACCAGCAGGGGGAACTGGAGGGAAGGAGGCAGGTTTCTGGATCATCTCTTGGAAGTGAAATCAGCAATGGGACCATGCACAAGAGAGCTCCATCAGCCTGTTTCCCTCTCAGACCCTCTCAAGGGCTACGGGGCTCGGCCATCTGTCATCAGTGTTAGGGCCAAGGATATCTCCCAAAGACTGAGGAAACACTCGGTGTGCAAAACCCCACTCCTGAGCTCACTCTTGTCCCAACTTGCTGTTAGCCATGCCATGATCTCAACAAGCACAAGACACCCAGGACCTGGAGCATAGGGTAGCCGGGAGGTGCTGCCATGTATGTTGTCGACCTGGGTTCAATCCCCTGCATCCCATAGGCTCCCCAGGCTCCACCACGAATAAGCATTGCCAGGTGTGGCCCAAACCCAAAATAATATCAAAGGCCTGACATAAAAATAGTTGGCCTGGGATAAGAACTCTTTTTCCCAGCGAAGGTGCTCGACACAACGGGAAGGGGGTGTCATGTGGAAGGACACATCACCTCCAAACCGGGCTGTTTCCCCAGCAGCCCAGTACCGGATTCCTGGTACTGAGTTGTAAAACTTGTATCACTTGTATCACTTGTCTTCCTGTTGTTCATGATTTGCTCAAGCGGGTGCCATTAATGTCTCCATTAGTCGATCTCATGTGCTAGTGTAGCCCAAGGGCATCTTCTCATTCCAGGAATACAAAGAGCCTCAAACCATTGTTCAGGTCATGGGAATGAGGTCTATTATTGTTATTGTTTTTGGCATATTGTATATGACACAGTTAGCTTGCCAGGCTCTGCCATGCAGGTGGGATACTCTCGGTAGTGAGTAGGCTCTCAGTTCTTGCATTCACTGATGAATGGTGTGGCCACATTGCAGCTGTGCGCAACAGGGAGAGCCGGTAGCAGCTCTGCCCCTGTATCTGTGTCTCTGGTTCACTGCTGACAGCCCAGGGGGCAGTTCATGGGCGGATCCACCAGGCCTCTTCGTTGGGAAAGAGGTGGGCAAAAGGACCCCAGATCCATCTCCACAGAAGCCCAGTGACTTTAGCTGCTGAGACCAGCATACCAGTTTGAAATAGGTTTGAAATAGGCTTCTCTATAGGGTGGGGCTCTGAGGAGCAGAGCTTGAGATTGGCTTTTCTAATCAAGCTGTAAAACGCCCAGATACAATTTCTTAAAAGTGGAATCACATAGCACAAACTTCTTTGGTCGGTGTGGGACCGGGCAGAGAAGCTTCATGGATGAATCGTGGGCAGCGGAGGAGATGGCGCTGAGAGACGCTTGGTTTTGCACACTGCACTGTGCCCTTGGAGGCAGGTCTGGGGCATTCTCCATCCTCAGCCCTGCTCCTGTGATTGCAGTTGCCGGAGAGACCATCCTCGTGGACGGGAGCAGCGAGGAGTTCCAGCTCGTGGACCTACTGCCCAGGACCCACTATATGGCCTCGCTGTATGCCACCAGCGGACCCCTCACCAGCGACACCATCAGCACCAACTTCTCCACACGTGAGTCCACGGGCCTGGCTCCCCGGGGACCACGGGGCATGATGGGTCAAGATGTGAGACAGTCCAGGTGGAAGTGAATTCTTCAGCGACGCTCAGACTCCCGGAGTAAGCTCTGCTTTCCCAGAGGAAGCATCTGCAAGGGCCAAATGCATCCCAGCTGGGGACTGCAACTGGCCCTGTGGGTCTGGAGGTCAAAGGGCTTGATCTGGTAGGAGGCTGTGGGGGCACGGACCTAATCAGCACTGGCGGGGGTGGGGGTTGAGGGAGAGACAGTGATGTAAGTTCGGGAGTGGACAGGCAGAAGTGTGGGGCTAACAGGGTCCAGTCTCGGCCATCAGCGGCAAGACAGGAAGATGTCAGGGGCCCAGGGAAGGGCCACGGAGCAGCGAGAGTGATCGTGACACTGAACAAAGATCCTCAGACCCCGGAGTGCTGGACTCCGGGGGTCCAGGAGGGCGTGGCTAGGAGGGCGGATGGCGTGGAGAGCGGTGAGGGATGCCCATGTGCTGCTGCTTCATCTTTTCCTCCCTCGCAGTCCTGGACCCTCCCACCAACCTGACGGCTAGTGAGATCACCCGGCAGAGCGTCCTGATCTCCTGGCAGCCGCCCAGGGGCCGCCATCGAGAACTACATCCTGACGTACAGAGCTGCGGATGGAAGCCGCAAGGTAAGGGTGGCCGCAGAGGGCGTGGCCGGAGAGGGGAGTGGTCTCTTATGGAGCATGGCCGCAGATGGGGAGAGGCCTTAAAGGGGAGTGGCCCCTTCTCGAATGCCAAACCCTGTGGGTGCTGGGGGATGGGCTTTCTGCCACGCACAGGGAATGCCAGGGAGGGCATGATGGTGGGAGGGAGAGCTGGGGTGGGACAGAAAGGAGGGACAGGACCCTGCTCTCCCCACCCATCCAGAATGGAACGCTCCATCACCCTCTGTACTGGGGACCAGTCCCTTGGATGAACAAAAAGTAGGAAAAAAAAGAGAAAAGAAAAGAAAAGGTGTGGAGCCGGAGCGATAGTCCAGCCGGTAGGGCATTTGCCTTGCATGCAGCCAACCTGGGTTCGATCCCGGCATCTCATATGGTCCCCTGAGCACCACCAGGAGTTATTTCTGAGTGCAGAGCCAGGAGTAACCCCTGAGCATTGCCAGGTGTGACCCAAAAAGAAAAATAAGGTGTGGGAGAGGGCAGGGCATTCACCACCTCACAGACCGAGAGCCCCCCAACATGTTTGATATTTATCATTAGGAATCATTAGAAGAAAAAGAGTAACTCTGTGCAGTTGTCTGACTGTCTTTATCTGTGCTGACTTTGTGCCTATCTGAAGGCATCAGTATATTGGGACATCACTTGTATCACTTCACTTGTCTTCCTGTTCATGGATTTGCTCGAGCAGGCACCAGTAACATCTCCATACGTCCTGTTGCAAGCAAGTGTAGCCCAAGGGCATCTGCTCGCTCCAGGACAATATGTCCTTTATATACATATATATACATATATACATATATATATATATATATATATATCGTATTCACATTATATAATGCAATTGTAGATGACCACTGGACTAGAGCCGTTACCAACTGGATCCCATGGGATGTCAAAAGATCACGTGGTCCCCCACCTACCTACAAGATGGTCAGACTTCTTCGTCAAGACCCTGAACAAGCGATTTGAGGCGCCGTATTCCTGAAGCAAGTAGATGCCATTGGGCTGCTACACTGGCACGTGATAGGGTCAAATGGAAATGTTACTGGCGCCCACTCGAGCAAATTGATGAATAACGGGATGTCAGGGTGTCAAGTGATCACTATCACTGTCTTCCCGTTCATCATCAATTTGCTCGAGCGGTTCCAGTAACATCTCCATATGACCTGTCTCATGCTAGTAGAGCCCAAGGGCATCTGCTTGCTCCAGGAAACATAAAGAGCCTCAATCCATTATATTAGGTCATAGGAATGGTGTAACATAATTGTTACTGATATTTGGCATATCAAATATGACACGGGCAGCTTGCCAGGCTTGCCATGCGTGTAAACCTTTCATGAATAACAAAAATAACATCCTAGGGGGGCCGGAGCGGTAGTCCAGTGGGGGTAGGGAATTTGTTTTACATATATATATATATATATATATATATATATATATATATATATATATATATTTTTTTTTTTGGTGGAGGGGGCTCACACCCAGCAGTGCTCAGGGCTGACTCCTGGATCTGCGCTCAGGTACCACTGCTGTTGCACCTTGGGGTGCCAGGGATCAAACCTGGGTCAGCTGCATGCAAGGTCAGTGCCCTCCCCACTGTCCCATGGCTCCGACCCCGGAACAAACATCTTTAGCATGAGCTCAGCTGAGGGGTAGAGAAGAGATGGGCGCTGGCCTCAGAGGTTTTCTGAACATTAGAAACTTGTGATCTGCCTTTCTCCTCATTCTGCTTTTGGTTTTGTTTTTTTTGGCCACAACCAGCAGTGCTCAGGGCTAAGTCCTGGCTCTGCACTCAGGAATCACTCCTGGAGGTGCTCAGGGGACCATATGGGATGCCGGGGATGGAACCCAAATCGGCCACATGCAAGACCAGTGCACTCCCCACTGTGCTATCACTCTGGCTCTTTATTCTGTCTGTCTTAACCTAACCCCTGGTCCCCAACACCTTGGTGCCTCAGGAGCTGATGGTGGGCGCGGAGGACACGTGGATCCGGCTGGAGGGGGCTGCTGGAGAGAACTGACTACACAGTGCTCCTCCAGGCCGCCCAGGACAGCGGCGTAGCAGCATCACATCCGCCACCTTCAGCACAGGTGAGTGGCCCTGGGTCCCCCTCCCCAGCCGAGCCTGTGCTTCCCTGCCCTCTCAGGGCGACATCTGATCAGGAGTAAGCTGCAGGCTCTCGGCCCCGACGCACTTTGGCTCCCCTAGTTCTCGCCTTCCAGGGAGAACCTCGTCACTGCCGTCCCATCCCACAGACAGGGCCGCTGAGGGTCCAGCCCCAATGTGCTTTGGGACCCCAAGTTCTCCCTTCATCGCCCCATCTCACAGTGCCGCTGAGGTTCCGGCCATCCCACTGGAACTGGTTCTCCTCCGATATGCAGCACCTCCTGCCCAGTCTGGGCTAAGGACTTGCCAGCCTGCCCCGGAGCCCCCGCTGGGCTTGTTCTGGGTGACAAAGCGGACACCGAGCCCACGAGCAGGAACACTGGGAACAAGTCCTCTGTAGCCTTTTCGTGTCATGTTTGTTCGGGGCCACAACTGGCAGTGCTCAGGGGGGGCCCTATGGCATGCCAGGGATCAAATCTGGGTCAGCTGCATGCATGGCGTTGCTCCAGCCCCTGTGGCTTTTTTTCCCTGATTTTCAGTACCTCCCTAAGCATCTCCGCTGAGCACATTAGTGGAAAATATCTGTAAGGAGGGGCTGGAGAGGTCTGACAGGGGTTAAGCCATGTACTTTGCATGCAGCCAACCTTATTTGACCCCAGGAACCACATGCCTCCCCCATTGGCATTGCCAGCTTCAACCCAGGAGGGCCCCAAACACTGCCCGGCTAGCTCAGGTCCCCCCAGCACCTCATTGGGCCCTTGACTGACTCACCAGGATATCACAGAGAAGGGCCCCCAAGCCCCTGAGAACTGGGTGCAAAGTCACCTCAAAAGAAAACACTTTCTGTTTTCTTTTGAGCCATACTCAGCAGTGCTCAAGGGGTTACTCTTGACTCTGCACTCAGGAATTATTACTGGTGGTCTTGGGGGACCATATGGGATGCCAGGGGTTGAACCTGGGCGGCAGCATGCAAGGCATTACTCCGGCCCAGAAAACCCTTTTTAATAGAAAAAATTACAACAGGCCTTGGTCACCAGAGCCAGATGTGAGTCTAAGACATCCCCTTCCCCTTGGGACCCAGAGGGACTCTTTCCTCCCTGCAGTGGGGTGCTAGCCATATTCTCCCCAACTCCAGATCCTGCCAAAGTGGTTTCTCAGACTAAGGGGCACCCCTTCCCCGTGCAAGTCCAGTCCTATTTTCCAAGCCAGCAGCCCAAGGAACCACGACTCACTCTCCCTGTGAGTGAAGCTTTTCATTTCTTCCCCATACAGGGACAGATGACAGGAGCCACTGCAGCGCTCCCAATTTGCATATTGATTAAGTCTCAAGTTGTGATTCCATCCCCCCGCCGGTCCCCAAATGCAGAGATTCTAAGGTTCACAAGCCTTGCAGGAATTTTTTGGTCCCAGCCTGGCAATACCATAGCTGGTACCCAAGACCCCAGGGGTGGGGCAGCTCCCCCTCTGGCCTCCTGCCCTGAGGCTGCCCCAGGGAGCCCATTTCCAGCTGGGAGATTGTTAGGCAGAGTCAGTCAACTGGAAATCTAGAGGGAGTGCAGAGGTCAGGAGTGTCAGTCAACTGTGGACATTTAGAGGGAGTGCTGGGGTCGGGACTTCAGTAAAATGCGGGGCTCTCAGCCCATCTGGGTGAGTTTGTCTGAGAGTTCGGCTGATATTGGGATCCCCTTGGCAAAGAGCTCACCAAGAGCCTGATTGAGTGTGGTACTGGTCAGTGAGCAGTGTTGAGTTTGGGGACCTGGGCACCCCCAACCCTGCCCCCAGACCCAAACCCCAACTCCCATTGAAAACAGTAAGTCACAGATTTGCACCATCCCTATTGACTGGCGGGAGATGACCCAGAACCCCCAAATGCCCACCCACCAGGTTGCAGAGAGAAGTTTGTAGGTGAAGCAAGGCGTAAATAATACAGCAGAGATCAGACACATCAGCGGCAGGGCAGTGGCACAGTGGGGAGGGTCCTCTCCTTGCACATGGCCTGCCTGAGTTTGATCCCCAGCATCCCACAGGGTATCTCATGCACAGCCAGGAGTGATCCCTGAGCCAGGAGTAACCCTGAGCACCTCCCCCAGAGGGAAAAAATGGTCTCAGTGGGATGGAGCATTAGGTGATAGCTGCAGAGCCCGGTGGGCTGCGGTTCCGAGGACAGATACAGCAGAGGGCCGGCACTAAGGCCACAGGAGACTGCCAGAGGACCCTCGCTTCAGCTGCTTCCTGCACCACCCACCCCCAGTGCGAAGCCCCCCAGATAAATCACTTAAAGTCCTGGGCTCCATTGGCATGGGAGTATTGAGGAGCCCTCATGGTCTGATCCCGAGTCATCCTGAATCTCATACACCCCGAGTGGGCGTGTAGGGCGTGGTGTGTAGGTGTGTGGCGTGTGGAGACAAAAGCACCATCTATGCAGAAGGACACGCCAGCCCAGGCATGCTGTTATGGGGTAGCTCTGGAGCTTGCTGGGTGGGTGGTGCACCCCACCTCCCCTTAAGGAGAATCAGCTCTTCCCCAATGCAAGCCCCCCCATCCCCAGGCTTTCTTGGGGGTCCCGGGAGACTTCCCTGATGCAGCAGCACTTGTGAGAGCCTGTTTCCGCCATTCTTTGAGGCCCCAGTGCCTCCACCCTGTCTGCCCTCCATCAGGATTCGGCATACACAAAACACTGCCGCCATCCTGCGGGAATCAGGTAGAAGGGGCCGAGGGACAAGTACAGCAGGGAGGGCCCTGGCCTTGTATGTAACACAGGTTCGATGCCCGGCATCCCAGAGATCCCCGAGCCCACCAGGAGGTGATCCCTGAGTGCAAAGCCAGGAGTCAGCCCTGAGCACTGCCAGGTGTGACCCCTCTAAAAAAAGGAAAAGAAAGAGCAGAGAACGGATGAGAAAGAGCAATAGGTCAGACCCCTCAGTCATCCCTGAGAGCAGCTGCCCATCCTCATCCTCTGCCCAAACCCGCTGCCCCCTTCAGAACTCATTCCCTCCTGGTCCCCTTCCCCCACCCCATCCTACTGGTCACCCCCTAATCTCAGTTTCTACCACCCCCACCCCATGCCCCCCACACCCACTGATGCAGTTTTCACCCGTGGCTGCCTCGAAGTCCCCTGGGGAGGGCCTTGCTCAGGAAAGCGTGGGCCTGGGTCCGGGAGGTAGTTTCCAAGCTCCTTTGAGTGCTCCCAGATTCCACAGGCACCCTGAGCACTGTCCTGTTCCAAGATGGGCTGACACATGTCCCAGCCTTGGCAGAGGGCACAACAGAACCTAAAGCAGGGTTGGACCCCAAGCCTCCGTCCACACCTGGCGGACATGCTTGTCCTACAGGTCAGACTTCGCATCCAGCAGGTGCCAACTCATGTCTAGGAAGAGTTGTTGAGTGTATTTTTTAATTGTATTGAAGAACTGTGGTTGACAAAGTTATCATTGACAGATGTAGAATGTTCCAGCATCAAGCCACCAGCGTCAACCTCCCCACCCATTCCCTGCCTGCCACCTTGACAGGCTCATTTTAAAGTTTGGGTGTCATGTGTTCAGGGCTATGTTTCTCTTTTTTAAAGAAAAACACGAGAGAGAGAGAGAGAGAGAGAGAGAGAGAGAGAGAAGCAGAGAGGGAGGAGAGAGGGTCTGACTGCCGGCTCTTGTCTGTCCCCCTACAAACCCATTTCAGTCTTCCCCTACAGTTCTAATAGCTTCCTGTTCCCTTGTCGCTGGTGTTTGTCTAGGACTCTGGGGGCATTAAACACAAGTAGTACGGGAGAGAAAAAACACGGATACATTATTTATCATTTACTGTCGCCTGAAATCTCATCCAAGGTCTGCTTGTCTTTTTAGAGACATGAATATAAATGAGGAAACAAATATTCCCCACAGAGCGACAGCACTTGCTAAAATGATCTTGGGAGACGCATTTCTTTGTCTTTTTCATTTTTTTAATGCCCAAATCAGCAACCCGGGCGCACGTGCGAGCCCCGTCCTCACAGACCGAGCAGAGTCAGAGAGGCTGTCTCGGCCTTGAGGGTAGGCGAACAGGCAGTGGAGGCGGAGCCGGCTCAGGCGAAACTTTTCTTCCCAGCTCAGGCCCCTCTCGCCGCCCACACGGAGCCGCGCTGGCTGGTGTGTCTCTAGTCCGGCTTCCATTCCTGAGCGATCCTAGATGCAACCCTGGGACAATGTCGCTACCACGATCCAGGGTACAGGGAAATCTAGTATTCAGCATCAGCCATATGTCTCTGCTCTTGCCCTCGCCTAAGTAGGGGGTTGCTGAGCACCCAGCAGGGAGCCAAACGGGGACAGCCCAACCTGAGTTCTTTTTTTTTTTAAGTTTTGAACCACATGCAGCAGTGCTCGGGATTGCTCCTGGCTCCACACTCTCAGAATCACTCCTGAGTGCTCAGGGTACCCAGGGTGTCGGGGTTCAAACCGCAGGTCAGCCACGTTCAAGGCATGCGGCGTGGCTGTGCCATCTCCTATATCGCTACCAGACCCGAGCGGTGTTCTCCTCATTCTGATCCCCACACCTTGAGTTCTTGCCTCCTTACGACACGCAACCCTATCAAAGGAGAGCTGGCCTGGCTGCGGGGATGGAGGTCAGACACTCAGAACCCAGAATTCTAATAACCCAGTCCTCGGTGTGTCCAGCACGATAGACACGGTGGGCGTGTGCTGAGAGGATCGTCGGCCACTCCTGGCTTCCTCCACCAACACTGGTAGTCTCCACCCCGTTCGTTTACCTCCGTGTTAGCCGATGGGGCAGCAAATGTGTACCCCTTTTGTTTGGGGTGTTTTGAAATGTTTCTCAACGCTGTTCTGAGTATCTGGCAAGAATATCCAGATACTTACAAGAATTTCCAGGGCCACTGGGGGCCCTCCCAGGAGATGCTTCTGGGGGACAGGGTCCACTCCAGAGTACTCAGAATACCAGGCAGCTCAGCATACTTTTTTTTTATTTTGCTTTTGGGGTCACACCTGGCAATAAATATTCAGGGCTAACTCCTGGCTCTGTAGTCAGGAATTACTTGTAGCAGTTCTCAGGGGACCAAATGGGATGCTGGGAATTGAACCCGGTTGATCAACAGATGCTCTCCCCACTGTAGCGTCACTCCAACCCCAGCCTAGCATAACTGTTAGCCCCTGGCAATCCCTGTCCTAGAGCTCATGAATACTTCTCATCCCACCTCTTGCTAGAAGTGTCCAGGCCAGGACAGGAGGCACACAGAGGGGTCCTTCCCCAGTCACTGAGGGAGTGTAGAATGGAGGGATGGCAGCTCGCCCAGGGAATAGTGTGGGTTCCTATAGAAGCAATACTTGACTGCGTTTACTTTTAAATTTGGGCTATTCCTGGCTCTGTGCCCAGGGCTCCAGTGATGTTCTCCTTCATTCTTTATCGCCTTTAGAGACTGGAATAACAGTGCATCTAGTTAGGTGCTTGCCTTGCTGAACTGGGGTTCGATCCCCAGCACCACTCCAGGAGCGACCCCCGAGTGCAGAACCAGGAGTCAACCCTGAGCACACAAAAACAAAGATAAATTACTTTCAATGGAAGACTGTGGCAAGAAGAATGTTTATTATACTTGGGGGCTCCAAAGACCCCAAGCACTAGACACTTCACTGACAGGCATTCAGAGAGAACTTGGTGTCACCCTTCTGGTGGGGGCATTGCCTGATCAACTGCTCTATCTGGGCTTGACAAGCTGGCCTCGTGGGCCACTGTCATGCCTGTAGTGTACCAGCCCTGACATTAGGGGGCGCTATGGCAGCCAGTCCACGTTTGTGCTTGTAGTGTATTGGTCCCACCACTAGAGGACACTGTAGTGACTGAGGTTTCTGCCTGGCCCCTCTTCCTCACGCAGCACCCCCAAATCATCCCAAAGACCCTTGGACTGGCAGAGGGTGCCAGACACGTCTCCTCATGTGTCCATCTCTGCCTCGAACTTGCTTCCAGTAGGTCCTGCGTGCGTGCTTCTGCATTCAGAGGTGCCAGGAAGCTCACAACCTCCAGACCCATGATTTAAGCCGCACCTTCAGCTAATTAGATATTGTTCTACAAATTGGACTGTTCCCTCTGAGACGAGCCACGATTTATTGCCCCCTGCCCTCTCCTTAAACTGTAACTGTAAAATACGGCCATTTGGTTGAGTGGGCTGAACAGCAGATCCTGTTGGTTTGCTGGAGAGAAATCCATCTTACTCAAGTCGGGCTGGCTGAGACACCTATTCTCACTTTAGAAGGGAGGATGCTGGGGCGGAGCCATAGTACAGTGCGGAGGTCCTTTGCCTTGCACACAGCTGGCCCAGGTTCAATCCTCGAGTCCCTGCGTGCAGAGCCAGGGGTAAGCCCTGAACACTGTTGGATGTGGCCCCCAAACCTAAAACACACACACGCAGTGGATCTATTATGGGTCATTATGTCTAGTGCCTCTGGGATTGGCATAAAGCTCCTCCACTCCTCTGCACAGGAGCTATTCTATCATCCCCCTTTCACTGAATTTGTCCAGACTCTGAACTCAGGATTTTTTTTTTTTTTTTTTTGGCTTTTTGGGCCACACCTGGAGATGCTCAGGGATCACTCCTGGTGCTGCTCTGGGGAGCCTATGGGATGCAGGGGGTTGAAAGCGGGGCGGCCACGTGCAGAGCAGGCGCCCTGCCTGCTGGGCTGTGCTCCAGCCTTGCATGCAGGAACCTCAGACACCACACAGCGAGGCACTGGGATCAGCCCTGCGGCTGTGGGGAGTGGAGTGAGGTGGGGTGCGGGGCGGTGGGCTTCTGACAGTGCTGAAGATCACAGAGGCCTGATCCCAGGGGTCCTCTGCCGAGCGGGAGGAAAGATGATGTCTGGGCATTTCCTGTCTCCCTGTGCAGGAGGCCGGGTGTTCCCCCACCCACAGGACTGCGCCCAGCACCTGGTGAACGGGGACACCCTCAGTGGGGTCTACACCATCTTCCTCCACGGCGAGCCCAGCCAGAAACTGCAGGTGTACTGCGACATGACCACGGACGGGGCGGCTGGATCGTGAGTGACCACAACCGTTCTTGGGGGCGCGCGTGAGCATCGCCAGCCTTCTGGTCGACCTCACCAGTCTCCGGCCAGCTGAGCTCCAGCACCCACTATTTCATTTTCCCCCGCGGTGTTCAGTTTGGGGGTTCTTTGTTGCTCTTCGGGCCCTGATTCAGAACCCAATGAAAGAAATGGCACTTGGGAGTGTGGGCCTCCCCATCCTGGGAGGACGGTTACTGCAATGCCGGGGGTGGGGGTTGCAGAGAAGACAGGGGCTTCTTGCCTGTGGGAGGGAAGGAACAGAGACGTCAGCAGGAGTAGGTGAATGACTCTGGGGAGTAGTTCGGATCAGTGTTGGGTGATGGGTATGGCAGGAGCTACCAGGCCTGTCTGCATCCAGCCTTGGCTCCTGGTTCTTCCCAGAGATGGTTTAGCCTTCATGGAAGGGCAGCAGCTGGAGAAGGAAGACCCCCATGCCCTGCCCCCGGCTCCCTTGGTGTCTGGGAGCCCATCCGTCCCAGTGGGGTGGGGGTGTCAGCAGCTTCGCCTTCTGTGCTCGGTGGCTATGGGCAGCCAATGGGGCCCCATCCAGCATGGCTACACAGCGCTGGGTATCTCCCCATGCAGGGAAGCTTGCAGGGGAGTTACGGGGGCCCTCACAAGCACTCAGACACACACACACACCATCACAATTTCACACACACACCATGACCCCCACTTCTTACTCACACCATCACCCCCATTTCACACACACCATCACCCCACTTCTACACACACACCACCCCCCACTTCTCACACACACCATGACTCCCCACTTCTCACACACACCATCACCCCCACTTCTCACACACACCATCACCCCCACTTCTCACACACACACCATCACTCCCCACTTCACACACACACCATCACCCCCACTTCTCACACCACCCCCCCTTCCACACACACAGTTTCTTCTCTGTTCTCGACCTGCCCTACCTCAGAGCACCATTGGACATTGATGCCATCAGCTCAATGAAACTGACACGGCACTTTCGGGAAGGGGGTGATCAGCAATGGCTCGAGAGGGGCAGTGGGGCGGTGGTTGCTCCCCGAGATGGGATAGGCCTTGGGGCCGGTCACTGGGTGAGTCTCTTCCCCTCACTTGGGGAGGCAGATGCCTCCTGACCCTGTAGCGCTCAGGGGTGCACCCAAGTGTCAGTCTCTGCACTGGGGGAAGGCCCTGAGCACCACCAGGGGACTTCCACTGCAGAGCTGGGTTCCTCTATATGCTTGCTCCTTGGCAGACCCCACCCCGTGCTCCCCGTCTCTCCACAGGTGCTCCAGCGGACGGCAGAACGGCCAGACCAACTTTTTCCGCAAATGGGCTGACTACCGTGCTGGCTTTGGGAATGTGGAGGACGAGGTTCTGGCTAGGTAGCACCTCCCCTCGTGTCTCAGGGCCCCATCTCCCCTGCTGGGGGCGCCCCACCCCTTTTCTCCCCGCAGTCCAGCCCATGCCAGTTGATGGGGGCAAGTTGGGAGTCTGACAGCTCCGGAATTGCTTCGGAACCTCCTGCTCTGTTTGGCTCCATGATCGATCTGTTGCTTATCTCCGGGTGCCGTTTTCCTCTGCTCTGTCTCTTCCCATCCTCATTAATAGGCTTGCGGGACAGTGGCTTTTGACAGGAGCAGCTACAAAGGGAGCGTGTGTGAGGCTGTGTGTGTGTAGGGGGCATTGTGCACATGTGACTGCGTGCCAGGCGCTGGCTTCCCGGAGCACTTCTGGGGGAGCAACCCATGAGGGCAGGGCCAGGAATTGTCCCTGAGCTCCACCAGACATGGCCCACCAGTGGGAACAGAAATCCAGGCCCAGGCCTGGACACTTTGAGCCAAGTTTCCTTTTTTGGGTCACACCCTGTGATGCTCAGGGGTTACTTCTGGCTCTACAGTCAGGAATTACTCCCGGCAGTGGCACGGGGGGGCCATATTGGAAGCCGGGATTGAACCCGAGTCGGCCGTGTGCAAGGCAGATGCCCTACCCACTGCGCTATCACTCCTGCCCTCTTTGTTTTGTTTTGGGGCCACTCCAAGCAGTGCTAGAACTTACTCCTGGCTCTGTGCTCCTTGATCAGTCGGGTAGGCTAGGGAGGCCATGTAGGGTGCTAGGATTGAACTACAGTCACACCAGAGCAAATAAGTGCCTTGCCCGCTATACAATCTCCAGCTCCTTGGGAAAATATTCTAATTGTGACAGTAATATCAAAGTATGACTTCCTAGGGAACTTTGGAAAATATGTTTACATATATATGTATCCACACAGCAGAGCCTGGCAAGCTACCCATGTCATATTTGACATGCCAAATAGCAGTAACAATTATAGACCTCATTCCCATGACTTGATGGAATGGTTTGAGGCTCTTTATGTTCCTGGAGCAAGCAGGTGCCCTTGAGCTCTACTAGCATGAGACAGGACATATGGAGATGTTACTGGGGCCCGCTCGAGCAAATCGCTGAACTACGGGATGACAGTGATACGGGGATACACGGACAGCAGAGAGCGGGCCCTGAAGGGGCGGTTGAGTGGTGAGATCAGAGCCCGCAGACGGGGTTTACAACCTGGTGGTGCCGGCCCCATGGGCAGAGGTGGCAGGACCCCTCTGGAGCAGGCTGCTGGCCTCAGCAGAGCACCCAGACTCCTGGACCCCTGAGCAGCACAGATGCCTCCTCCTTGACCCCTCTCCCTGCCCCCAGAAGCCCCTACGGCCCCCACAGCACACACCACCTGGGTTTGGCAGGAAGTTCAGGCCCCAGCGGGTCTGTGTGCAGACCAGCCCTCTGTTCCCCCATCTAACCACCATCTCTCCCTGCACCCAGGGCTGGACAATATCCACAGGATCACGTCCCAGGGCCGCTCCGAGCTGCGGGTGGACATGCGGGATGGCCAGGAGTCCGTCTTCGCCGTCTATGATAGGTTCCTGGTGGAGGATAGCAGGAATCTGTACAAGCTCCGTCTGGGGGACTACAGCGGCACTGCAGGTACCTGCGTGGGCGTGGACCCCACAGGGCAGGGCCAGGGGTTGGGGCTGGGCCAGGCCCCTTGGTCCCACCCCAAGGCCTGGGGTCCACCAGGACTGTCTTCTGCTGGGGGAATCCTGACCAGGCTCCTTCGAGGGAGCAATTGGGGAAAGATGTGATGAGCGCCCTGGAAGTGATTGCTGTTTTGGGGGAGTCACACCCCAGAGGTGCTCGGGCTTACGTGATTGTTGTTTTGGGGAGTCACACCCCAGAGGTGCTCGGGGTTACGTGATTGTTGTTTTGGGAGTCACACCCCAGAGGTGCTCGGGCTTACTCCTGGCTGTGCGCTCAGGAATTACTATCATTCACTCTGGTCCCTGGAATTGCTTTTCACATTAGAAAGCAATAATCATGCTAATGGCAGTGGGAGGCCGAGGGCCCATCCTCTGGTCTGGATGACTCGCTCTGGGAGAGCATCATCATCGTCTAGGTCATGAGACCCAGGAGAATTGACTTGGTCTTCATTTTCCCGCTCCCCACTCCATCTGCGGTGTCTGTCTCACACACATGGGTCCTCATGGTCGTCTTCTTTCCTCCCCATAACCCCATTGTGGCCACCTCAGGGACCTTCCTAGGTCAGACCACTGTAACTCTAACTCTGATCTCTAAGGCCCAGCCCACCTCCACCACGGGTCTGATGAGAACATGGTTTGTGCACCTGTTCTTCAAAGGCTCTGCCTCAGGGTGCCAGGGGTTATAGACCCTCTCGTTGAATCCATGGCCAGGGCCAACAGCACTTGCCTAATTGTGGTGGTTCCATCCCCGGCATCCTATATGGTCCCCGAGTACCACCAAGAGTAATTCCTGAGTGTAGAGCCAGGAGTAACCCCAGAGCATCAACAGGTGTTACCCAAAAAATCCAAAAAATTAATTTAGTCCCATATTTCTGCCTCACAGAAAGACAGAAGCCCATTAGACTAGGCTAAGTCCCTGTCACTCAAAGGACAAAGTGTCTCTCCTTCCAGCTCTGAGGCCACCCCAGAGGAGCTCAGATGAGCCACAAGTGCCCCCCACAAAAGGTTGGCCTACAACTGCCAAAGTCCCAACCAAGAGTCTAAGACATATTTTTGCTTTTGCTTTCTGGGTCACACCCGGCAGTGCTGAGGGGTTACTCCTGGCTCTGCACTCAGGAATCACTCCTGGCAGTGCTCAGGGACCATATTGGATGCTGGGATTGATCTCAGGTGGGCGCGTGCAAGGCAAACGCCCTGCTCCATGTACTATTGCTCTGGCCCCTCTAAGACATTTTAAAAGTTGGCCACCAGTGTGCATCCCCTGGGTGGGAACCGGGTTAGAATCCAGATTGGAGCCTTCTGTCTCCCTTCGGACCCCAGCTGGAGCCAGCCCAGCTGCCTGGGTCCCTGCCTTGGTCCCTATCTGGAGGCCACCAGGTGCCACTCTGCCCTCCAACACCTCATATTCTCTCCCCAACTCAGTAGCGCAAGATACTGCTCATGGCCTTCTCACCCACTGCAAGCCTGCCCTTACCTCGGGAACAGCCAGCTGGCCGTGGACATGGTCAGCCGCTCTCATCAGTCTATTCCTGGGGACATGAATGCGGTCCTTAAGACCCTCCATGCAGAACACAAGTTCTAGTGCTGGGCTGTAAACTTTGGGCCATCACTGCCCCTCTAGAACCATGAACTCAAGTCCTGGACAGGCCCGCAAGGGCGGAGTAGAGTGGATGGGGTTTTCAAGAGAAGGCCACAGAGTCGGGGAACACGGCCTGGCATGCGCTGGCCCCTGTGTCAGGTCAGAACTGGGAGCTGAGGGGAAAGGTCACGTCTGTGGAGACCAGCGGGCCCGGCTCTGGGGAATCCTGAGGTAACGTGACGTGAGGGCCTGACACATGTGTCCTTCTTTCCAGGGGACTCCTTCAGCTATCACCAGAGCCGCCCTTTCTCCACACAGGACCGAGACAATGACGTGGCGGTCACCAACTGTGCCATGTCCTACAAGGGGGCTTGGTGGTACAAGAACTGCCACCGGACCAACCTCAACGGGAAGTATGGAGAGTCCAGACACAGCCAGGTGGGTACATGTGTCTGCATGGACACGTGTAACTCCAGTGGACTTGTGCAACTTCCCAGCAGACATTTATAACTCCCAATGGGCAGGTGTAACTCCCAGTGGACATAGTGGACATGTAGAACTCCCCGTGGACAGGCGTAACTCCCAGTGGACATAGTGAGCGCATGCAACTCCCCAGTGAACATGTGTGACTCCCAAACACCAGAACCCCGCACTGGCCGCACCATTGCTGCCCACTGAGGCAGGTGCTAACACAAGCTCTTCTCTCTCCTCCTCAGGGAATCAACTGGTATCACTGGAAAGGCCACGAGTTCTCTATCCCCTTCGTGGAGATGAAGATCGGCCCTACGGCCACCGCCAGGAGGCAGGGAGGAAGCGACGGTCCTTGCGGTTCTGAGGGGCGGCCAGCAGCCCACAGACCCTCTCTCATTTGTACGACTCGAAACATGGGTGGGGGTTAGTCGCCGCCTTGCAGAGGGGGTGGAAGGAGGAGGGGATCTGAGAGCGGGGCACTCCTGGCTTCGGCAGCTCCGGGGCCTGATTTGTCCCCTCCCGCCCGCAGCGTCCTTCCCTCTCCCTCCTTCCCCCGGCTCAAGAGGAAAGAGGAACCTTCGGAGATCCGGTGGGGAGTGGGACTCCTTGGTGACACACTGCCGCCCCCAGCGCTCTGCCTTCCTTCACCTCTGAGAATCCAGGCTTAGGTCCCTGTCCTCAGTGGCGCGGCATCGCAGCAGCTCCCTGACAGGCAACTCGGAGCTCAGTCTATCCCAGCACCCACATTCTCCTGTTGGGGGCCTCTGAGTGTCCTCCCATTGTGTCCAGTCATGCAGCCCAAACCTCTGCAGTGGGCTCATATTTGGACCCTCTTCTCTCACCAGCCCATGGGGTTCCTGTTGCCGGGCAGTAGTAGCGGCCTCCTGTCCAGCCCATCAGCCTTTGGCCAGCCCTGCTGCTGCTTTGGACCTGACGTTGCCTGCACACCGCCCTGGGCTCTGGGCACTGTGTCCCTCAGCCTCTAGTCCTGGCGCTTCCCCTGGGGCAGGCAGATGGCGAGTCTAGGCCGCCGAGGGGAGGGAACGGCTGTGGGTTTGTGCACATTTCCTGGGTGTTGGGGAAGGGACAGGAGTGGAAATGAGGGCACCTGTCCTTGCTAGGGTCAGTCCCCTGGGGAGGGCAGATGTCACTCGCTCTGTGTCTCTCAACTCCTGCTCCAGTTCGTCGTGCTTTTAATTCTCTTCCAAACTGCAAACTAAAAACCTCATTTCTGTGCTCAGTCAGGCTGTCTAGTGCGGGTGGCTTAATCAAGAGTCAGAAGAAGGCAAGGGTAGGAGCGATCAGTCCAGAGGGGAAGGGGCTTGTCTTGCAAGCGGCCCACCACCGTGCGATCCCTGGCACCCCATAGGGTCCTTCTGAGCATCACCAGGAGTGACCCCTGAATGCAGAGCCAGCCCTGAGCATCACTGCGTATGGCCCAAAAAACAGCTAAAGGCGGCAGATGGACAGCAGGCAGGCACTTCCCCAGACGACGCCCTGGATCATTCATGACCTCTCTAATGCGGTGACCTCACGAGGAGGCTTTCCCTGTTTCTCTGTCTTGCTCTGCCTTTGAGAGGGAAAACATGGGCCCGAAAATGGCATCGCAGAATCCAAAGGTGTCGGGGCTGGACCGAGGGTCTCGCTTCCCTGGGTTCTGAGACTCTCACTCTGAGCAAGATTTGATTGTGAAACCCAGGGAGCCAGAGAGGAAGGAGCTGTCATCCTGTCCAAATAGGTGGTGGCCCTGTCCACTCTCAGCTTCGCCTCCCCCTTCATCCCACCTTCCCTTTACAGTCTCATCTGTTAGGCAGACAGGGGCCATATTGTGGATCTCCATAAATGGAGATGCCGTGTGTCACAGACACGGTCCAGCCCGACTCTGCTGTTTGGGAAGCGACGCTCTCTCTGCTGGAGCCAGCTGCCCCCTGCTGCCCCCCTTCATGGGCTCCACGGCCTTTTCACGGCATGGCGGGGGCCTGGCTGGAGGTGACTGTGGCGTTGCCTGGTTTCCAGAGGAACAGGAGAGCAATAGATCTTTCCAGAAGCCTGTCGGTGACTCCGGCCCAGCTGGGGAGCGAGGCCTGAAGCACAGGGGTCTCTGCCCGGGGTGGAGGTGCGCAGGGCAGATGGGCCCCACCAGGCCCCCTATGAACAGTCAGGCGAGCACTGTGCTAACTGCCTTGGCGGCGCTAAGCTGAAAATCCCACGTGGACACGGGCAGTGCGAGAGGTCACTGACGAGAGATGGACATGCCAGGAGCCATGGCTAAGAATGGGAGGAAGGGGTTGGTGAGAGAGGACAGCTGGAGGGCACTGGCCTTCATGTGGCTGACCAGGGTTCGATCCCGGCACCCCAGAGTCCCCAAGCCCCACCGGAGTGACCCCTGAGTGCAGCCGGGGTGGCCCAAAGCAATAGACACAAGATGGGCTGGCCCAGCTCTTCTGGAGTCCAGGTTGCGGGCGTCAGGGTGAGGAGGCCCCTTGGACGTTCCACCATTTGTGGACGAGCCCATCCCGCCCCACAAGGCCATGAGCAGCTGAACGCAGGCCCCAACGCTCCAGCTTCCCCAAACTATGGGTCACGTACCAGGCCTCCAAGTCCCCTGCACCCAACGCAAAAGGGACGCTGTGCGTGGGCAGTTTGATTGTGGAGACAAGGAGACCTAATCCCAGAGACCCTAACCCAACTGCCAAGCCCCAGACAGGACGGTGGCCCCCATCCCTGCCTGTCCCCACCAGAGCCTGCCCCACCTCCCCAGGGTTACGTGAGGATGGGGTGGAGTAGGGTGCCGGCTGCTAGAAGACACCACCAGGTGGCGCTCCTCACACACCACCTCCGGACGTCCTCCAGGGTCCGCCTCCCCAAACTCCCCAGTCTAGGAGCTGGGGGGAGCTGGCCCACAGTCCCGTGCTGGACTTTGATCTATCAAAGAAAAGCTGTGGCGCCTGCACGTGGCCCCGATGAAGTGCCATGCCCATGGCGTGCTGAAGGGACAGGCACGGACCTCTCCTTCCTTTCTGAATCCATCCCCAAGGGCTCCCAGCATTCAGGCCGCAAAGGGAGTGCCCAGGGGAGGACTTGCCCTCCCAGGGGCTCCCGGCCTGCACTGCTGTCCCGAGCCTCGCAGTGCCACCCGGCTCTCCTGATTTCAATTTGCAGGGACCTGCCTTGCTGGAAGGGGCTCGGCTGTGCCCACAGCACCTCCCTGCCCACAAACCGTGGCCTTTGTCTCCCAGTGGGAAACACCCCCTACCCCCATCCCACACCCCACATGCACACATATCTGTTCCTGCAGCTCCTCAAGGTCTGGCCTTAGGGATAAATCTCTGGTGCAGAATCATTTAACTCTTTCCCTCCCAGTGATCCCATCTCCCAGTCACGGGCCTTGGCTCCTTGGGTCTGAAAAGCACCACCCCAGGGAGCCTGGATCAAGTAAGTCACAAGAGGGGTTTGGGTGCAGATATTGGGCCTCGCACTCCTCCCTGTTCCTGCTTAGCAGCCCCCTGGAACAGACAAGCCCTAGATACTGTTTGACATCTAGAAAGGAATACGCTCCATACTGCCTCCCCAGACTAACGCACGCCGTCAGAGCAGGCGCTGAGGGGAATCACATTGGCTTCTACCCCAGAGCAGAGACCCACTGAGACACCTTTGTATCCCTTCTCCCCAGACAGGAACCAAAAGGGAGCAGTACTGACCATGCACCTCCTGCTTTTGCAAGCTGTAGAGTTAAATCCTCACCTCCACTCCCATCCCAGCTTAGCCCTTTCGGATGAGGGAAAGAGGACTCAGGAACAGCCCCATAGCTGCTGGGGGCTAAACCTAGAGGCCTAAGCCCTCACCGGAGACTGGCCTCGAGTCCCGCATCTTCATTAGGAAACTGGCACCTTTCTCTCTCTTCAGCCAAGTGTCCACGTCTTGAGAGGACGGATGTACAGACATTCTGACTCGGCCT
>JAJIBD010034462.1:0-25199 GCA_021461705.1 Cryptotis parvus | reverse complement strand
GAGCTAGGAGTTACCCTGAACATGGCCGAGGATACACCCCTGCACAGACACACACAGACACACACACACACACACACACACACACACACACACACACACACATAGAAACACACACACATAGACGCCTTTTTATACACAAACACAATGTGTGTAGAGATAGGTTTGTGCAACAGAAGTCATTGCAGAGAAAATGACCATCTTGTTTCCCAGCTCTCAAAATAAACAGGGCTAGGCAATAGCAGAATGGGAGGTCACTGCAGCAGGCGGCAGACCTAGGTTCAATCTGGCATCCCGGGTAGTCCCTCTAGCCTGCCAGGAGTGATCCTAGGCACAGAGCTGGAAGTAGCCTAGGCTGCTGGTTGTACCCCCAAAGAAATAAAATAAGCAGCTCTAAAGAGGCACAGAAACTTAGACTCCACACCGCGTCCCCTCAGCCTGCCGCCACTCAAGCTGGATCTAAAGCTGCTGGCATAACTCTGTTGGAACGTGACATGCCATACCGTGAGATCCAGGTGATCATTTGCCTGCCGGTTTTGCAGGCACAAGGAGATTCTGTCTGCTCTTGGCCATATGCTGCAGCCTGTTCACTTTACTCACACTTTGCTTCTCTCCCAGGCTGCAAGTGATAATACAGTGGGAGGGCATTTGCTTCACACACACAGCTTCGATCCAGTTGATCCCAGCATCCAATATGGTCCCTGGTACCACCAGGGTAATTCCTGAGTGGAAGCCAGGAGGAGCGGATCATCACGGGGTGTGGCGCCCAAGGAAAAACAGTTAAAAACTACTTTGTTAGAGGTCTCTCCCACCCCCTTGCCAACAGCCGACTTCTCACTTAGGCATCGACCCCCCAAAGACATCACTATCCAGCAACGTGACCAGGACTCAGTGGTGATGATCTAAAGCCCCCTCTGCTTACTTTGATTTTACCGTGTCTCCCTACCATTCCACTCCCAAGGTGAGACAGTATTGGGGTTCCGTGTGTGACCAGGGTTTGCAGGGCCTGCAGGTAGCGACCAGAACCTAGCATTGCCCCATCAGAGAGAGGGGCTCTCATGGGAAGGGGACTTGATCACACAAGTCCCAACCTCACCAAAGAGGCAGGGTTGCGGCCTGCCGAGTTCGGACCCAAGATTAGAGACCTGGGATGCTTACTGCAGGTGCATAGAGCCAGGGGGGAGCCTGATGGGACCCAGGCGACAACCGTGGGGGTCTCTGTTTTCAAGCTGATAGGAACCAGAGCTTAGAGAAAGCGAACAGCCGGGGCTGGGGCCCCAGCGCTCTGCTAGTTCTGGCCTTGGTAATGGCCCAGGTGAAGAAGTAGAGGGCGGAGTGA
This sequence comes from Cryptotis parvus, assembly GCA_021461705.1. Taxonomy (NCBI): domain Eukaryota; kingdom Metazoa; phylum Chordata; class Mammalia; order Eulipotyphla; family Soricidae; genus Cryptotis; species Cryptotis parvus. The sequence continues at coordinate 23,863 of JAJIBD010034462.1, read as the reverse complement.
TGGTACAGTAGGAGGCGTTTACCCTTGCGGCCTACTCAGGTTCAATCCTGGCAAATCCATACTTGATCCCTGAGGCACTGCCAGGGTAATTCCCTGAGCAGAGGAGCCAGGAAGTAACCCTGAACATCACCGAGTACGGCCACAAAAGCCAAGCAACAAAAAACAATGGGGTGGAGGGCACAGGGTGGCATGCTCACCACTGCCCTGAGAGTCAAATGAGTTTATCTTAGCGTGGGCAAATCTGCTTCCTGACCAGTTGACCAACTGTGACTCACCACACTGGGGCCAAGAGCCATTGCAACGCATGCAGCTGACCCGAGAGGGTTCGATCCCGACATCCCATATGGTGCCCCATTTACAGAATAATTTCTGAGTAGAGTCAGGGTAACCCCTGAGCATTGTGTGGGTGGAGGCCCAAGAACTATAAAAGCGGGAGAAGCAGCTTGTCTAAGCAGCTCACCGGCTTTGCTCCAGGTACCATGAGACTTGGGGTGAGGAGCCGTGGGGCGGCCTCTGCAGGCTCACGTGGCTGGAGTCACCCATGTGGACCTTTGTCCTTGTGGAGTTCACACATGGCTTGGGAGTACTAGAGTGGAATGTTTCCTGTGGGTCTGGCGTGGCACAGAGGCCCTTACGTGGTTCCACACTTCACCACTTACTTCTGCTTTTCTCCAATGGGGCGGCTAGACAGTTCTGGCGGGTACCCAACGCGATATAGCTGATTCACCATCACAAAGCTGCATCCAGCCACCGGTATGAGATCAGCCTCAGCTTGGCGTATGCGGGGCGCGGAGAGGCGGGAAGCGTGTGCACCCCTCACGCTGCTGGTGAAACTTAGGGCCTCCCAGGTGGGCGGCTGGGTGGAGTCTGAAGGGCTGCCACAGAGCTAGGAGAGGAGGCGCAGTTGGAATTTGGGCTGTTTGGCACAAGGACTGGAGACTCCTCGGCTCCCTGTATCATGCAGAGCAATTTGCCTTTGCCCTTGCATAAGACTCCTCGTGTATTCATCTCTTATGTTGCAGGAACCCAGCCTGCCACCCTCTAAACATACTTGGGGAGAGAGTTAGAGATTCAGGGGTCAAGATCTCGTATCTTAGGACGGTGGGAAGGGGTGCTTGCTGTGCACAGGTCCACCTGGAGTTTGAATCAGCATCACCGGTCCCACCTTCTACCCAGAGTGATCCCAGGTTAAGAGCCAAGACCCAAGCCTTGAGCATCAGTAGGTGTGGCCCCAAAGACAAAAAAAGAAAATTGGGGAGGAGGTGAGGAGGCTGAGTGCAAGAGCCCCAGAATTAAAATCACAACACCACACGCTGCGCGGACCCAGATCCGTCCCACACAGTGCTATAGGTTGAGCATTGAGCCTTCCTGGCACAGGCGAGGAGTATCTCACAAAGGTGGCCCCGGGTCCCCTGAGCACTGCTTGGGATAGCTTCTGTCCTGCCTCCCCCAAAACAAAATCAAAGCTAAAAATCAAAAAGTACACCAGACTTAAGGGAGCTTGAATGTGGAAAGGGGCTGAAACATAGAGACCATGAGGAAGGGAACTCCAGGACAAGCTGGTTACTCCCAACTGGCTCCTCCCAGATCAGGGAGAGAGGGTGGCCCAGCAGCAGGAAGGGCCGTCACTCTAGCAACAGCCTTCGGGGCTCTGCAAGCATCTGGAGGAATTGCTACTGCTTTGCTTCTGCTCCGGGCTAGAATGCAGGCTCCTGGGGCAGCCCCAGAGGGATCTGAGGGGAGATCGCTGGCCTTGCTTTTAGCAGACCTGGAGATAACACGAGTAACGAGGAGGAGTCAGCATCGAGACGAAGGCCCAGCTGCCTCAGGAAGGAGCAGGAGGCGGGGGCGCACAGTCGGGGGAGGAGCCGGGTGGGGCACTCGCGGCCCGGGATGGGGGCCACGAGACCAGGGTGAAGGGAAGCACAGCAGGGAGGGCATGTGCTTTTGATGTCTGATCAGACACCAGAAGACATTAGAGTGAGTGTCTGATCCCAATACCATAGAGGTCCCCCTGCCAGGAGTAGATCCTGCGTGCAGAGCGAGGAATATTCCCTAGGCATCTGGAATTTGTGGCAGGTCCCCCAAAAAAAAAATTTGGGAGTACTGCCCACCCTCGCACTGCTGCGGCCCCCCAGCTGTAAAAACACCAGGCCTATTTTTGGAAGAGCAAATAATCTCTTTGAACTGGGGTGCTCAGTAGATTCTGATAAGTAGTGAGCACAAACTTTGGTCAGTGTGGGGCCAGGCAGAGAAGTTTCATGAATGAATCAAAGGACACTGCGTGGTGGTGGCATAAGGGTTAGATGGCAGCGGGGGGATGGGCTATGGGAGATGGGGACCCAGGGGCGAATTTGATGCCAGGTCTGCACCCTTGCCCGCGTGTGTGGGAGAAGCCGTGAAGAGGAAGTACAAAGGGGTGAGGGCTTGCCACCAAGACCTAAAATTTTTGCTGACTGCTCTGCCTTGTCACAGCCATGGACAGCCCTACAGCTGACCGCCATGTCAGCCACGGAAACATTGCTGCAGTGGCGGGCGCCCCATGGGAGAGGTGGAGAACTACATCATCATCCCTCACCCACTTTGCGGAGTGGGTGCTGTGGCTCCCTTACCACCAGCAGGGGAGCTTCAGGAGGGAGGAGGCAGGTTTCTGGATCATCTCTTGGAAGTGAAATCAGCAATGGGACCATGCACAAGAAGGCTCCATCGGCCTGTTTCCTACCCAGACCCTCTCAGGCTACGAGGCTCGGCCATCTGTCATGTTGGGGCCAGGTGTCACCAAGAGGCTGAGCTTACTGGGGTGTGCAAAACCGCTCCTGAGCTCCTCTTGGCCAACTTGCTGTTGTTAGCCATGCCATGATCTCAACAAGCACAAAGACACTTGGACCTGGAGCATAGGGTGGCGGGAAATTGCTGCCATGTATGTTTCGACCTGGGTTCAATCACACATCCCATAGGCTCCCCGAAACTACGGTAAGCATTGAGGTGTGGCTGACCAGAAATAATATCAAAGGCCTGCATCAAGGTAGACAGAAGATAGTTTGGCCACCAGGATAGAACTCTTTTTCCCAGCGAGAGGTGCTCGACACAGCGGGAAGGGGTGTCATGGCGGAAGGAGACACATCACCTCCAAACGTTTCATTTCCCAGCACTGGCCCGTACCACGGATGATTTCCACAGTACTGAGTTGCCCCTTTCGCTGTATCCTTGTATCCTTTGTCTTCCTGTTGTTCATGATTGCTCAGCGTTGCCAGTGAAAACTAATACCAGAAATGATTCGATCTCATGTGTGAGTGTGGCCCAAGGGAAAAAATCTTCTCATTCAGGAATGCAAAGAGCCTCAACCGACTGTTCCTGAGTCAGCAGGAATGAGGTCTATTATTGTTGGCCTTGTTTTTTTTGCGTAGTACATATGACACAGTTAACTACCAGGCTCTGCCATGCAGAGTGGGGATCTGCCGTAGTGAGTAGGCTCTCAGTTAGCATTCACTGATGAATGTTGGCCACATTACAGCTGCATGGCACAGGGAGCCCGGTAGCTCTGCCCCCTGTATCTGTGTCTCTGGTTCACTGCTGACGGCCGGGGGCAGTTCATGGGCGAGTCCACCAGGAGCCTCTTCGTTAGGAAAGAGGTGGGCAAAGGACACGAATCCATCTCCACAGAAGCCCAGTGACTTGGCTACTGAGACTAAGCATACCCAGTTTGAAATACGGTTTGAAATAGGCTTCTCTATAGAATTTGAGGCTCTGAGGGCAGAGCTTCAAGAGATTAGCTTTCTCAGTAAAAATGTAGCTTGGAGCCACAATTTCTTTAAAAGTGGAATCACATGGCACAAACTTCTTTGGTGGAAGTGTGGGACGGGCGAAGCTTCATAGATAGATCGTGCGGCAGCGAGGAGGAGATGGCGGCGCTGAGAAGGCGCGGGTTTTTGCACACTGCACTGTGCCCTTGGAGCAGGTCTGGGGGCATTCTCCATCCTCAGCCCTGCTCCTGTGATTTACCGAGAGATTTGCCGGAGAGACCATCCTGCGTGGGCGGGAACAGCCGGGGATTTCCAGCTACCTCCGTGAATGGACCTGCCCAGGACCACCATGACTGCTGTATGCCTGCGGCGGGGCTACCGCCAGCGACACCATCAGCACCAACTTCTCCACACGTGAGTCCACGGGCCTGGCGGGGGACCGCACGGGGCATAATGGTCAAGATGTGGGGACCAGTCCAGGTGGAAGTGAATTCTTCAGCGGCGCTCGGAGCTCCCGGAGTAAAGCCACCTGCTTTTTTTTTTTTTTCCCAGAAGGAAAGCATCTGCAAAGGGCAAATGCAGAAATCAGCTGGGGACCTGCAGCGGCCTATGGGTCTGGAGAGGTCAAAAGGGCTTGATCTGGTGAGGAGGCTGGCTGGGGGCCGCGGACCTAATCCAGCACTGGCGGAAGTGCAGGGGGTTCGAGGAGAGACAGTGATGTAAGTTACAGGTGGACAGGCAGGAAGTGCCAGGCTAACAAGGGTCAGTCTCGGCCATCAGCGGCATGGGGGCAGGAGAGAATGTCAGGGCCCAGGGAAGGGCCACGAGACATGAGTGATACGACACTGAACAAAAAACCCTCGAACAACCGGGAGTGCTGGACTCCGAAGGTCCAGAAGCGCGTGGCTAGGAGGGGCGGATGCGTGGAGAGGCGTGAGGATGCCATGTGCTGCTGCTTCATCTTTTCGCCTCCTGCGATTCCACGGACCCTCACCCGGCACCTGACGGCTAAGTGAGATCACGCGGCTTAGGCGTCTGATCTCCTGGCGGCCGCTGGGGGGCGAATGAAAGCCGAGAACTTCACATCCTGACATTACCAAAGCTGCGGATGGAAGCCGCAGGTAAGTGGCGCAGAGGGCGTGAAGGAGTGGTCTCTTATGGAGCATGGCCGCCCAGATGGGAGAGGCCTTAAGAGGAGTGGCCCCTTCTGGGCCAACCCTGTGGGTGCTGGGGGATAAGGCTTTCTGCCACGCAAGGGAATGCCAGACATGATGGTGAGAGGAGAGCCACAGGAGGAGGGACAGAAAGGAGGAACCCAGGACCACCTCTTACACATCAAAAATGGAAGCGACTCCATCACCCTCTGCATGCACTGGGGATAATCCCATGGATGAACAAAGAGTAGGGAAAAAAAGAAAGAAAGGTGCCTGGGGGCGATAGTCAGCGGTAGGGCATTTGCACTTGCATGCAGCCAGCCTGGGTTCGATCCCGGCATCTCATATGGTCCCCTGAGCACCACCAGGAGTTATTTCTGAGTGCAGAGCCAGGAGGTAACTGAGCAATTTGCCAGGTGTGACCCAAAAGAAAAATAAGGTGTGTGGAGAGAGGGCAGGGCATTCACCTTACCTCTCCTGAACCCGAGAGCTTTAACATGTTTGATATTTATCATTTGGAATCATTAGAAGAAAAGAGTAACTCATTGCAGTTGTCTGACTGTCTTTATCTGTGCTGACTTTGTGCCTATCTAGAGGCATCCAGTATATTGGGGACATCACTTGTATCTACTTCACTTGTCTTTCCCTGTTTAGTGGATTTTGCTCGAGGAGCGAGGCACCATTGTCTCATACGTCCTGTTGCAAGCAGAAATTATGTAGCCCAAAGAACTCTGTAGCTCAGGACAATATGTCACTTTATATACATATATATACATATATACATATATATATATACCTATACTCCCATAACAAATATTCTACATTCATATGTAATGCAGTGCTATTGGAAGTGACCACTGGACTGAGCCGTTTACCAACTGGATCCCATGGGATGTCAGATAAATTGGTCCCCACCTACACAAGATGGTCAGACTTCGTCCAAGACCACGAACAAGCGATTTGGCTGTACCGTATTCCTGAGCAGAAGTAGATGCCATTGGGCTCTTTCCACTGGCACTGATAGAGGTCAAATGGAAATGTTACCTGGCGCCCACTCGAGGCAAATTAGAGTGAATAGCAGGATGTCAGAATTATCAAGTAGTCATATCACTGTCTTCCGTTCATCACATCAATTTGCTTTCGGCAAAAATCTTTATCTACATGACCTGTCTCATGCTAGTAGAAAGAGCCAAAAAGGGCATCTGCTAACTTTCAGAAGCTATAAAAAGCCTCAATCCATATTATATTGAGTCATAGGAATGGTGCCAACATAATTGTTACTGATATTTGGCATATATCAAATATGACACGGGCAGCTTGCCAAGGCACCGTGTAAAAGCAGCACAAATGAATAACAAAAGTAACATCCTAGGGGCCGGGCGGTAGTCAAGTGGGGTAGAATTTGTTTTACATATATATATATATATATATATATATATATACCTCTCTTCTCTACCTGTGTTTTGGTAGAGAGCTCCACCAGCGGTTGCTCGGGGTGCCTGCAGTCTAGCTCATTTTTCACTGTTGCACCTTGGGGTGCCAGGATCAAACCTGGTCAGCTCATGCAGAGTCAGTGCCCTCCCCACTTTCATCCCATAGCTCCGACCCCGGAACAAACATCTTTAGCATGAGCTCAGCTGAGGGTAGAGAAAGAGATGGGCCTTGGCACTCAGAGGTTTCTAGACATTAGAGAAGCTTTGTGATCTGCCTTTCCCTCCTCATTCTGCTTTTGGTTTTGTTTTGGCGCACAACCAGCAGTGCTCAGGGCAGTCCTGGCTCTGCGCACTCAGGAATCACTCCCTGGAGGTGCTCAGGGACCATATGGGATGCAGGATGGAATTAAATGCGGCCACAGCCACCAAGACCAGTGCACTCCCCACTGTGCTATCACTCCGGCTCTTTATTCTGTCTCAATGTAACTAACCCTGGTCCCCAACACCTTGATGAATTTACCTCAGGAGCTGATGGGTGGGCTGCGGAGGACACGTGGAATCGGCTTAGGGGCTGCTGGAGAGAACTGACTACAGTAGTGCTCCTCCAGGCCATGGTTTGCGGCGTAGCAACATCATCGCACCACCTTCCCAGCACAGGTGAGTGGCCCTGGGTCCCCCTCCCAGCCGAGCCTGTGCTTCCCCTGCCCTCGATCTGATCAGGGTAAGCTGCAGGCTCGGCCAGGCACTTTGGCTCTAGTTCTGCGCCTTCCCGGGGAGGAACCTCGTCACTACCGTCCCATCCACAGACAGGGCCGCTGATTAGCTACAATGTGCTTTGGGACCCCGAGTTCTCGCCCCAAGCCGCCCCATCTCACAGTGCCTTTGAGGTTCAGTATCACTGGAGCTGAAAGTTTCTCCTCCGATATGCAGCACCTCCTGCCCAGTCTGGGGCTAAGGACTTACCAGCCTGCCCCGGAGCCCCCGCTGAGCTTGTTCTGTTGTTCAGCGGACTGCGAGCCACGCGAGCAGGAACACACAGGAACCGTCCTCTGTAACCTTCCCCAATTACAGTGTGTGTTTGTTGGAGGCCTGGCTTTGGCAGTGCTCAGGGCCTATGGCATGCCAAGGGGGTCAAATCTGGGTCAGCTGCATGCGCTGGCGTTGCTCAGCCCCTGTACGGCTTTCCCTGATTTTCGAGTACACTCCTAAGCATCTCCGCTGAGCACATTGAGTGGAAAATATCTGAGGAGGGGCTGGAGAGGTCTGACAGGGGGTTAAACCATGTACTTTGCATCACATGCTTATTTGGCCCCAGAACCCACATGCCTCCCCCATTGGCGTACCGAAGCTTCAACCCAGGAGGGCCCAAACACTGCCACGGCTAGCTCAGGTCCCCAACAGCACCTCATTGGGCCCTTGACTGACTCACCAGGATATCACAGAGAAGGGCCCAAGCCCCTGAGAACTGGGTGCAAAGTCACCTCAAAGAAACTTTCTGTTTTCTTTGGTACTCCTGCGCTTAGTGCTCAAGGGTTACTCTTGACTCTGCACTCCAGGAATTGTACTGAGGAGGTGGTCTTGACGACATGTAGCAGGATGCCAGGGTTGAACCTGGGCGGCAGCATGCAGGGGCATTACTCCGGCCCAAGAAAGCCTTTTAATAGAAAAATTACAACAGGCACTTGGTCACAGAGCCCAGATGTGAGTCTAAGACATCCCACTTCCCTTGGGACCCAGAGGACTCTTTCCTCCCTGCAGTGGGGTGCTAGCCGCCTATTCTCACAACTCAGATCCTGCCAAGTGGTTTCTCAGACTAAGGGGCACACTTCCCCGTGCAAATTCAGTCCCTATTTTTCAAACTGGCAGCCCAAGGAACCCGATCACACTCTCTCCCTGTGAGTGAAGCTTTCATTTCACTTCCCCACAGGGACAGATGACCCAGGAGCCACTGCAGCGCTCCCAATTTGCATATTGATTAAGTCTCAGGAATTGATTCCATCCCACTTGGTCCCCCAAATGCAGAGATTCTAAGGTTCACTGAAGCCTTGCAGGAGATTTTTGGTCCCCAGCCTGATATCAATACCATAGCTGGTACCCAAGACTGGAGGTGGGGGGCAGCTCCCCCCTCTGGCCTCCTGCCCTGAAGGGCTGCCAGAGGCCATTTCCCAGCTGGGAGAGGAGATTGTTAGGCAGAGTCAGTCAACTGGAAATCTAGAAGTGCAGGAGGTCAGGTGTCAGTCAACTGTGGACAGCATTTAGAGGAGTGCTGGGGTCGGGACTTCAGTAAATGCAGGCTCTCAGCCCATCTGGGTGAGTTTGTCACGAGAGATTCGGCTGATATTAGGATCCCACACTTGGCAAAAGAGAGGCTCACCAAGAGCCTGATTGAGTGTGGTACTGAGTCAGTGAGCAGTGTTGAGTTTGGGGGGACCTGGGCACTGGCGCCCCAGACTAGACGCTCAAATTTGAAAAACAATTTAAGTCACAGATTTGCACCATCTATATTGACTATTGAGGAGATGACCCAGAACTTCAAATGCCCACCCACCAGGTTGCAGAGAGAGAGTTTGTAGGTGAAACCAAGAGAGCGTAAATAATACAGCAGAGATCAGACACATCAAGCGGCAGGGCGAGCACAGTCAGGGGAGGGTCCTCTCCTTGCACATGGCCTGCCTGAGTTTGATCCCCCAGCATCCCACAGGGTATCTCATTTTGGCCAGGAGTGATCCTGAGCCAGGGTAACCCTGAGCACCTCCCAGAAAATGGTCTCAGTGGGATGGAGCATTAGGTGATGGCTGCAGAGCCGGTGGGGCTTCTTGGTTCGAGGACAGATACAGCCAGAGGAGGCCGGCACTAAGGCCTGGGGAGACGCAGGGGACCCTCGCTTCGGCTGGCTTCCTGACCACCCACCCCAGTCTTGAAGCCCCAGATCAAATCGCTTAAAGTCCTGGGCTCCATTGGCATGGGGGTATTGAGGAGCCTCATGGTCTGATCCCGAGTCATCCTGAATCTCATATACTTGGTGGGTGTAGGGAAGTAGTGTGTGTAGGTGTGTGGCGTGTGGAGACAAAAGCACCATCTATGCAGAAGGACTAACGCCAGCCCAGGCATGCTGTTATGGGGGTAGAAGCTGCGGAGCTTGCTGGGTGGGTGGAGTGCACCCCACCTTCCTTAAAGGGGAGAATCAGCTCTTCCCCAATGCAAGCCCCATCCCAGGCTTTGTACGAGATCCCGGGGAGACCTTCCTGATGCAGCAGCACTTGTGAGAGCCTGTTTCGCCATTCTTTGGGGCCCCAGTGCCTCCGCCTGATCTTACTCCATCAGGATTCGGCATACGCCCAAAAACACTGCACTTATCTGGGGAATCAGGTAGAAGGGGGCCCGAGGACGGGTGATACCTTTGAGGAGGGCGGCCTTGTATGCTTAACACAGGTTCGATGCCGGCATCCCAGAGATCCCCGAGCCCGCAGGGTGATCTGAGTGCAAACCAGGAGTCAGCCCTGAGCACTGCCAGGTGTGACCTCTAAAGGAAAGAAGAGCATGAAGAGCGGATGAGAAAGAGCAATAGGTCAAGACCCCCTCAGTCATCCCTGAGGCAGCTGCCCATCCTCATCCACTCTGCCCAAACCAGCTGCCCCCTTCAGAAACCTCATTCTCTCTGAATTCCTTTACACCCCATCCTACAGTCACTAATCTCAGTTTCCACCACCCTTTCCACCGTACTTCCCACCCCACTGATACGGTTTCACCGTGGCTGCCTCAGAAGTCCCCTGGGGAGGCGCACTCAGAAGCGTGGGCCTGGGTCCAGGTAGTTTTTAACTACTTTGCAGTGTCCCAGATTCCACAGGCACCGAGCACTGTCTGTTCCAAGATGGGCTGACACATGACATAGCCTTGGCAGGGGCACAACAGAACCTAAAGCAGGGTTGGACCCCAAGCCTCAGTCACGCTGGCGGACAGTGCTTGTCCTACACGGTCCATTGCATCCCAGCTTGGTGCCAACTCATGTCTAGGAAAGTTGTTGAGTGTATTTTTATTGTATTGAAAGAACTGTGGTTGACAAGGAGATTATCATTGACAGATGTAGAATGTTTCAGCATCAAGCCACCAGCGTCAACCTCCCCACCCGATACCATGACGGAGAACCATTTAAAAGAAGTTTGGGTGTGTTGTGTTCAGGGCTATGTTTCTCTTTTAAAGAAAAACACGAGAGAGAGAGAGAGAGAGAGAGAGAGAGAGAGAGAGAGAGAGAAGCTGCAGAGAGGAGGAGAGGGAGATAAAGCTGCCGGCTCTTGTCAGCTACCTACAAAGCCATTTCAGTCTTCCCCTACAGTTCTAATAGCTTCCCTGTTCCTTGTCGCTGGTGTTTGTCTAGGACTCTGGGGGCATTAAACACAAGTAATGCGGGAGAGAAAAAACACGGATACATTATTTATCATTTACTGTCGCCTGAAATCTCATCCAAGATTCTGCTTGTCTTTTAGAGACATGAATATAAATGAGAAACAAATATTCCCACCGAAGCGACGGCTTTTGCTATGATGATCTTGGGAGGCGCATTTCTTTGTCTTTTCATTTTTTAATGCCAAATCAGCAACGGGTACGTGGAGCCGTCCTCTGGAACGGAAACCCCAGAGTCCAGAAGGCTGTCTCGGCAGCGAGGAAGTGGGCGAGCAGGCAGTGGAGGCGGGCCGGCTCCGAGGCGAAACTTTCTTCCCAGCTCAGGCCCCTCTGCGCCGCCCACACGAGCGCAGCTGGCTGGTGTGTCTCTAGTCCGGCTTTCATTCCCTGAGAGCGATCTGAATGCAACCCTGGGACTTGAATGTAAGCCTACCGCGATCCAGAATTTTGCGAAATCTAGCCATTTCAGCATCAGCCATATGTCTCTGCTCTTGCCCTACGCCCCACAAGTAGGGGTACTAGGCACCCAACGAGGAGAGCCAAGCGGGGACAGCCCAACCTGGATTCTTTTTTTTTTAAGTTTTGAACTACATGCAGCAGTGCTCGGTTGTTTCCTGGCTCCACACTTTCTCAAATCCTCCTGAGTGCTCAGAATTTACGGTGTCGGGGGGATCAAACGCAGGTCAGCCACGTTCAAGGCATGCGGCATTGGCTGTGCCATCTCCTATCTCATTTACCAGGAGCCCGGCGGTGTTCTTCATTCTTTGATCCCTACATGGGGTTTCTTGCCTCCTTTACTCAGGCACGCCCTATCAAAGGAGAGCTGGCTGGCTGCCCGGGGATGGAGGGGTCAGACACTCAGAGGCCAGAAACAATAACCCAGTCACTCGGTGGTGCTTCCAGCACGATAGACACGGTGGGCGTGTGCTGAGAGGATAAAATCGGCCACTCTGGCTTCCTCCACACCAACCCGTTGTCTCCACCACGATTGATTTCCTCCGTGTTTAGCAGATGGGGCAGCAAATGTGTACCCTTTTGTTTGGGGGTGTTTTTGAAATGTTTCTCAACGCTGTTCTGAGTATCTTCGGCAAGAATATCCAGATACTTACAAGAGCTTTCAGGAGCCACACAAGGGCCTCCCGAGGTCTTCTGGGGATGAGGGTCCACTCCAGAGTACTCAGAATACCCGGCAGCTCAGCATACTTTTTATTTTGCTTTTGGGGGTCACACCACAGCCTTGCAATAAATATTCAGGGGGCTAACTCTGGCTCTGTAGTCGTTATGTAGCAGTTCTCAGGGGGACTAAATGGGATGGGAATTGAACGAGGTTGATCAACAGATGCTCTCCCCACTGTAAAAAAGTCACTCCCAACTGGCTTCTTTGCTGTGGCCCTGGCAATCCCTGTCCTGGGGAAGCTCATGAATACTTCTCGCCACCTCTTGCTGCTAGAAGTGTCCAGGCCAGGACAGGAGGCACTAGAGGGTCCCTTCCCAGTCGATCCACCGAGGAGTGTAGGAATGGAGGGATGGCAGCTCGCCCAGGAATAGTGTGGGTTCCTATAGGCAGCTTGACTGCGTTTACTTTTTTAGAATTTGGGCTATTCACTGGCTTCTGTGCCCAGGGCTCCAGTGATGTTCTCCTTCATTCTTTATCGCCTTTAGAGACTGGAATAACAGTGCATCTAGTTGGGTGCTTGCCTTGCTGAACTGGGGTTCGATCCACAGCACCACTCCAGGAGGCGACCCGAGGGGTGCAGAACCAGGAGTCAACCACATTTAAAAACAAAGATAAATTACTTTCCAATGTGGAAGACTGTGGCAAGAAGAATGTTTTTTATACTTGGAGGCTCCGAAGACTGGCACTAGACACTTCACTGACAGGCATTCAGAAAACTTGGTGTCACCCGCTTCTGAGGTGGGGCATTGCTGATCATTTGCTCTATCTAAAGACGACAAGAAGCTTTTGGCCTCGTGGGCCACTGTCATACCTGTAGAGTAATACCAACCTGACTAGGGGGCGCTATGGCGCCAGTCCACGTTTGTGCTTGTAGTGTATTGAGTCCCACCATAAAGAGGGACACTGTAGTGACTGAGGTTTCTACCTTACTGGCCCCTCTTCCCTCACAGCACCCCCAAATCATCCAAAGACCCCCATGGACTGGCAGGGTGCAGACCGTCTCCTCATGTGTGTCCATCTCTGCGAACTTGCTTCAGTAGGCCCTGCGCTGCGTGCTTCTGCATTCAGAGGTGCCAGGAAGCTCACAACCTCAGACCCATGATTTAAGAAACGCGCACCTTCAGCTAATTAGATATTGTTCGAAAATTGGACTGGTATTTCCCTCTGAGACGAGCCTGATTTGCTTGTGCCCTGCCCTCTCCTTAGAAGCTGTAACTGTAAATACGACGACCGTTTGAGGTGAGAACAGAACAGCAGATCCTGTGGTTTTGCTGGAGAGAAATCCATCTTGCACCTCAGGGAAGTCGGGCTGGCTGGGCCACCCTATTCTCACTTTAGAAGGAGGAGGATGCTGGGGAAGCGGAGCCATGGCAGAATGCGGAGGAGTCCTTTGCCTTGCACACAGCTGGCCCAGGTTCGAAATCCTCGAGTCCCTGCATTGCAGAGCCAGGGGTAAGCCTGAACACTTGTTGGATGTGGCCCCAAACCTAAAACACACACACACTTTGATGGATCTATTATGGGTCGTGTAATACAAAGTGCCTCTGGGATTGGCATAAAGCTCCTCCACTCCCACTGCACAGGAGCTATTCTATGTCCACACTTTCACTGAATTTGAAATATTCCAGACTCTGAACTCAGGATTTTTTTTTTTTTTTTTTTGGCTTTGGGCCACACCTGGAAGATACTCAGGATCTGCACTCTGGTGCTGCTCTGGGGAGCCTATGGGATGCAGAGAGGGGTTAGCTTGGGGGCCGACCCACGTGCAGAGCAGGCGCCCTGCCTGCTGGGCTGTGCTCAGCCAGCATGCAGGAACCTCGGAGCACCACACAGCGAGGCACTAGGATCAGCCCTGAAGCTGTGGGGAGTGGAGTGAGTGGGGTGCTTGGGGCGGTGGGAGCCTACGGCGGGTGCTGAAGATCTGGGGCTGATCCCAGGGGGTCCTCTGCCGGCGGGGGAGGAAAGATGATGTCTGGAGCATTTTCCTGTCTCCCTGTGGGAGAGCGGGTGATCCCCCCCACCCACAGGACTGCAGCCCAGCACCTGGTGAGCAGGGGACACCCTCAGTGGGGTCTACACCATCTTCCTCCAGCGAGGCTTCAAGAAACTGCAGGCTGGCCGCTGCGACGCGCTGACCACGGGCCGGGGCGGCTGGATGCGTGGTATTTGCAACCGTTCTTGGGTGGCGGCGTGAGCATCGCCAGCCTTCTGGTGAACCTCACCAAGTCTCCATTACAGCTGAGCTCCAGCACCACTACTCTTTCATTTTCCCAGCGATTGTTCAGTTTGGGGGTTCTTTGTTGCTCTTGGGCCTGGTTTCAGAACCCAATAGAAAGAAATGTGTACTTGGGAGGCATGGGCCTCCCATCCTGGGAGGGCGGAAGTTGCTGCAATACCGGGGGTGGGGGTTGCAGAAGACAGGGGGCTTCTTGCCAGTGGGAGGAAGGAACAGAGGCGTCAGCAGGGTAGGTGAGCGACTCTGGGGAGTGGATTCGGATCAGTGTTGGGTGATGGGTATGGCAGGAGCTACCAGGCCTGTCACTTTGCATCCTGCCTTGGCTCTGGTTCTTGGGGGGTGGTTTAGCCTTCATGGAAGGGCAGCAGCTGGAGGAAGGAAGACCCCATGCTGCCCCAGCCTCCCTTGTCTGGGGCCCGCCGTCCCAGTGGGGTGGGGGTGTCAGCAGCTTACTTCTGTGCTCGGTGGCTATGGGCAGCCAATAGGAATGGCCCCGCTCCAGCATGGCCCACACAGCGCTGGAGTATCTCCTATGCAGGGAAGCTTACCCAGAGAGAGGTTACAGGGGGTGGCCCTCACAAGCACTCCAGACACACACACACCATCACCCCCATTTCACACACACACACCATGACTCCCCACTTCCTTTACTCACACACCGCATCACCCCATTTTCACCACGCTTTCATCACCCCACTTCTCACACACACCATCACCCCCACTTCTCACACACACCGCTGACTCCCCCCACTTCTCACCCACACACCACCAGCACCCCCACACTTCTCACACACCATGACTCCCACTTCTCATACACACGCTGCTTGACTCCCCACTTCTCACACACACACCATCACCCCCCACTTCTCACGCACACCATCACACTTTACTTCCTGCACACACCATCACCCCCACTTCTCACACACAAGTTTCTTCTCTGTTCTCGACCTGCTTGCTTCCTCAGAGCACCATTGGGCGTTGATGCCATCTGCTCAATGAAACTGACACAGCGCACTTTCAGGGGAAGGGTGATCAACATTAATGGCTCCGGAGGAGAGGGCAGTGGGGCGTTGGTTGCTCCCGAGATAGGACCTTGGGGCCGGTCACTGGAGTGAGTCTCTTCCTCACTTGAGGGGAGGATGCCTCTGAGCCCTGGCTCAGGTGCACCCAAGAAGTGTCAGTCTCTGCACTGGGGAAGGCCCTGAAACCACCAGAGAGGACTTCCACTGCAGAGCTGGTTCCTCACTATGCTTGCTCCTTGGCAGACCCACCCATTGCTCCCCGTCTCTCTCCACAGGTGCTCAGCGGCGGCAGAGCGGCCAGACTGGAACTTTCGCAAATGGAGGCTGACTACCGTGGCTTTGGGAAATGTGGAGGGCGAGTTCTGCCTCACCACTCACTTTATATCTCAGGGCCCCATCTTTCCCCTGCTGGGGTTCCCCCACCCTTTTCTCCCCTTGGTCAGCCCATGCCAGTTGATGGGGCTAAGTTGGAAGTCTGACAGCTCCCGGAATTGCTTTTGGAACCTCCTACTATCTGTTTAGCTCCCATATTCGATCTGTTTGCTTGCTCCGGTTATAACGTTTTCCTCTGCTCTCTTCCCATCCTCATTAATAGGCTTGCTGGACAGTGGCTTTTGACAGGAGCAGCTTCTAGGGAAGGCGTGTGTGAGGGCTGTGGTGTGTAGGGGGCATTGTGCACATGTGACTGCGTGCCGGGCGCTGGCTTCAGGCACTTCAGGGGAGCAACCCATGAGGGCAGGGCCAGGGTGTCCCTGAGGGCTCCACCAGACATAGCCCACCAGTGGGAGCAAAGTCCAGGCTGAGGCCTGGACACTTTGAGCCAAGTTTCCTTTTGGGTCACACCCTGTGATGCTCAGGGGTTACTTTTCGGCTCTACAGTCAGGAATTACTCCCGGCGTGCTGAGGGGAGCCATAAACCGAGGATTGAACCGGGTCGACCGTGTCAAGGCGAGATGCTTTACCGACTGCGCTATCACTCCCCTGCCCCTCTTTGTTTTGTTTTGGGGCCTCCAAGCGAAGTGCTAGAACTTACTCCTGGCTCTGTGCTCCTGTGATCAGTCCGGGTAGGCTAGGGAGGCCAATGTAGGGTGCTAGGATTGAACTACAGTCACACCAGAGCAAATAAGTGCCTTGCCCGCTGTACAATCTCCAGCTCCTTGAGCAAATATTCTAGTGTGACAATAATATCAAAGTATTAGCTTCCTAGGGAACTTTGGAAAATATTTTTATATACATATGTATCCACATAGCAGAGCCTGGCAAGCTACCCGTAGCCATATTTGATAGCACCAAATACCAGTAACAATTATAGACCTCATTCCCATGACTTGATGGAATGGTTTGAGGCTCTTTATGTTCCTGGAGCGAAGCAGGGTGCCCTTGAGCTCTACTAGCATGAGACCGTCATATATGGAGATGTTACTGGTGCTGCTCGAGCAAATCGATGATCTGGAAAGGCAGTGATGCGGGGGATACGGGACAGCAGGAGGGGAGGGCTCTGAAAGCGGTGAGGTGGTGAGGATCCAGGCCCGCAGACGGGGTTTCGCAACCTGGGGGATGCTGGCCCCATGGGCGGAGGTGGCTTAGGGACACCTCACGGGAGCGGGCTGCTGGCCTAAGCAGAGCGTACCGGGACTCCCTGGACCCTAGGCAGCACAGATGCTTCCTCATGACCCCTCTCCCCGCCCCAGGGGATTCCCCTGCGGCCCCCCAGCACACACCACCTGGTTTGGCAGAGTTCAGGCCCCAAGCGGGTCCCTGTGCCTGACTCAGCCCTCTGTTCCCCCATCTAACCACCATCTCTCTGCACTTAGGGCTGGACAATATCCACGGGATCACGTCCGGGGCCGCTCTGAGCTCTGGTTGGACGTGAGGGATAGCCAGGGAGTTCGTCTTCGCCGTCTATGATAGGTTCCTGGTGGAGGATTGCTGGGAATCTGTCCTGAGCTCGCCAGGGGCTAGCGGCACTGCAGGGGTACCCGGCCAGCGGGCATGGAGCCCCCACAGGGGGGAGGGCCAGGGGGGTTGGGGAGGGGGGACTGAGCCACAGAGGGTCCTAGGGTTCACCTGGGGTCCCACCAGGACTGTCTTCCGGTAGGGGAATCCCTGAGCTAGGCTCCTTTAGGGAGCAAGGGGGAAAGATGTGATGGCGCCCAGGAGTGATTTGTTGTTTGAGTCATACCCGAGAGTTGCTCGAGGCTTACGTGATTGTTGTTTGGGGAGTTACACCCCAGAGGTTGCTCGGACTTACGTGATTATTGTTTGGGGGGAGTCACAGAGGGATTGCTCGGGAGGCTTTCTCCTGGCTGTGCGCTCAGGAATTACTATCATTCACTCTAGTCCTGGAATTCTTTTTACATTAGAAAGCAATAATCCATGCTAATAATAGTGGGAGGCCCGAGGGGCCCATCCTATGGTCTGGTAATGGCTTCGCTCTGGGAGGCATCATCATCGTCTAGATCATGAGACCCAGGAGAATTGACTTAAGTCTTCATTTTCTCGCTCACTCCATCCGAGGTGTCTGTCTCAGCCACATGGGGTCCCTCATGGTCGTCTTCTTTCCCCCCCACAACCCCATTGTGGCCACCTCAGGGACCTTCCTAGGTCGGACCACTGTAACTCTAACTCTGATCTCTAAGACCCAGCCCACCTCCACCACGGGTCTGATGAGAACGTGGTTTTGTGCACCTGTTCAAAGGCTCTGCCTCAGCGTGCCAGGGTTATAGACCCTCGTTGAATCCATGGCCAGGGCCAACAGCACTTGCTAGTGGGTGATGAGTTTCCATCGGCATCCCTATGGTCCCCGAGGGCACCACCAGGAATGTTCCTGAGTGTAAAGAGCCAGGAGTAACTTCAGAGCATCAACAGGTGTTACCCAAAAAATCCAAAATTAATTTAGTCCCATATTTCTGCCTCACAGAAAGACAGAAGCCCATTAGACTAGGCTAAGTCCCTGTCACTCAAAGGACAAAGTGTGTCTCTCTTCCAGGCTCAAGAGGCCACCCCAGAGGAGCTCAGATGAGCCACAAGTGCCCCCCCACAAAAGGTTTTTGGCCTACAACTGCCAAAGTCCCAACCAAGAGTCTATGACATATTTTGCTTTGCTTTCTGGGTCACACCGGCAGTGCTGAGGGGCTACTCCTGGCTCTGCACTCAGGAATCACTCTGGCAGTGCTCAGGGACCATATGGGATGCCGGGATTGATCTCAGGTGGGCCGCGTGCAGGCAACGCTCTGCTCCATGTACTATTGCTCTGGCCCCTCTAAGACATTTTTTAAAAAGTTGGCCACCAGTGTGCATCCCTGGGTGGGAACTGGTTAGAATCCGGATTGGAGCCTTCTGTCTCCTTCGGACCCCAGCTGGAGCCCAGCTGCCTGGGTCCCCTGCCTTGGTCCCTGTCTGGAGGCCACCAGGTGCCACTCTGCCCTCCAGCACCTCATATTCTCTCCCCAACTCAGTAGCGCAAGATACTGCTCCTGGCCTTCTCACCACTGCAAGCCTGCCCTTCCTCAGGAACAAGCCAGCTGGCCGTGGACATGGTCAGCCGCTCTCATCAGTCTATTCCTGGGGACATGAGATGCAGTCATAAGACCCTCCATGCAGAACATAAGTTCTAGTGCTGGGCTGTAAACTTTGGGCCATCACTGCCCTCTAGAACCATGAACTCAAGTCCTGGACAGGCCCGCAAGGCGGTAGAGTGGATGGGGGTTTTCAAGAGAAGGCCACAGAGTCGGGGAACATGGCCTGGCATGCGCTGGCCCCTGTTCAGGTCAGAACTGGGAGCTGAGGGGAAGGTTCCAGTTCCGAGCTGGGGGGAGCTCTGTGGAGACCAGGGGGCCCCGGCGGCTCTGGGGGGGGGAATCCTGAGGTAACGTGACGTGAGGGCCTGACACATGTGTCCTTCTTTCCAGGGGACTCCTTCAGCTATCACCAGAGCCGCCCCTTTCTCCACACAGGACCGAGGAACAATGGCGTGGCGGTCACCAACTATGCCATGTCCTACACAAGGGGCTTGGTGGTACAAGAACTGCCACCGGACCAACCTCAACGGGAAGTATGGGAGAGTCCAGACACAGCCAGGTGGGTACATGCGTCTGCATGGACACGTATAACTCCAGTGGACTTGTGGCTTCCCACAGAAGACATTTATAACTCCCAATGGGCAGGGCGTAACTCCCAGTGGACATAGTGGGACATGTAGAACTCCCGTGGACAGGCGTAACTCCCAGTGGACATAGTGAACGCATGCAACTCCCCAGTGAACATGTGTGACTCCCAAACACCAGAACCCCGCACTGGTCGTGCCATTTGCCTGCCCACTGAAGGTAGGTGCTAACACAAGCTCTTCTCTCTCTCTCCCTCAGGGAATCAACTGGTATCACTGGAAAGGCCACGAGTTCTCTATCCCCTTCGTGGAGATGAAGATGCGCCCCTCGGCCACCGCCAGGAGGCAGGGAGGAAGCGACGGTCCTCCTTGCGGTTCTGAGGGGGCGGCCAGCAGCCTAAGACCTCTCTCATTTGTCGACGCGAAACATGGGTGGGGGTTAGTGCGCGCCTTGCAGAGGGTGGAAGGAGGAGGGGATCTGAGAGGGGCACTCCTGGCCGGGGCAGCTCCAGGGGGGCCGATTGCGTCCCCTCCTGCCCGCAGCGTCCTTCCCTCTCTCCCTCCTTCCCGGCTCAAGAGGAAAAGGAGGAACCTTCGGAGATCCGGTGGGGAGTGGGACTCCCTTGGTGACACACTGCCGCCCCCAGTGCTCTGCCTTCCTTCACCTCTGAGAATCCAGGCTTAGGTCCCTCTCTCAGTGGCCGCGGCATCGCAGCAGCTCCCTGACAGGCAACTTTCGAGCTCAGTCTATCCCAGCACCCACATTCTCCTGTTAGGGGGCCTCTGAGTGTCCTCCCATTGTGTCCAGTCATGCAGCCCAAACCTCTGCAGTGGGCTCATATTTGGACCCTCTTCTCTCACCAGCCCATGGGGTTCCTGTTGCCGGGCAGTAGTAGCGGCCTCCTGTCCAGCCCATCAGCCTTTGGCCAGCCCTGCTGCTGCTTTGGACCTGACGTTGCCTGCACCGCCCTGGGCTCTGGGCACTGTCCCTCAGCCTCTAGTCCTGGCGCTTCCCTGGGGGCAGGCAGATGGCGAGTCTGGGCACGCCGAGGGAGGGACGGCTGTGGGTTTGTAGCACATTTCCCTGGGTGTTGGGAAGGGGACAGGAGTGGAAATGAGGGCACCTGTCCTTGCTAGGGTCAGTCCCCTGGGGAGGGCAGATGTCACTCGCTCTGTGTCTCTCAACTCCTGCTCCAAGTTCGTCGTGCTTTAATTCTCTTCCAAACTGCAAACTAAAAACCTCATTTCTGTGCTCAGTCAGGCTGTCTAGTGCGGGTGGCTTAATCAAGGAGTCAGAAGAAGGCAAGGGTAGGAGCGATCAGTCCAGAGGGAAGGGGCTTGTCTTGCAAGCGGCCCACCAACGTGCGACCCCTGGCACCCCATAGGGTCCTTCTGAGCATCACCAGGGTGACCCCTGAATGCAGAGCCAGCCCTGAGCATCACTGCGTATGGCCCAAAAAAACAGCTGAAGGCGGCAGATGGACAGCAGGCAGGCACTTCCCAGACGACGCCTGGATCATTCATGACCTCCTAATGCGGTGACCTCACGAGGGGCTTTCCCTGTTTCTCTGTCTTGCTCTGCCTTTGAGGAGGAAAACATGGGGCCGGAGAAAATGGCATCGCAGAATCCAAAGGTGTCCGGGGCTGGACCGAGGATCTCGCTTCCTGGGTTCTGAGACTCTCACTCTGAGCAAGATTTGATTGTGAAACCCAGGGGAGCCAGAGAGGAAGGAGCTGTCATCCCCTGTCCCAAATAGGTGGTGGCCCTGTCCACTCTCAGCTCGCCTCCCCTTCATCCCACCTTCCCTTTACAGTCTCATCTGTTAGGCAGACAGGGGCCATATTGTGGATCTCCATAAATGGAGATGCCGTGTGTCACAGACACGGTCCAGCCCGACTCTGCTGTTTGGAAGCGGCACTCTCTCTGCTGGAGCCAGCTGCCCCCTGCTGCCCCCCCTTCATGGGCTCCCACGGCCTTTTTGCACGGCATGGCGGGGGCCTGGCTGGCAGAGGTGACTGTGGCGTTGCCTGGTTTCAGAGGAACAGGAGAGCAATAGATCTTTCCAGAAGCCTGTCGGTGACTCGGGCCCAGCTGGGGAGGCGAGGCCTGAAGCACAGGGGTCTCTGCCGGGGGTGGGGGTGCACAGGGCAGATGGGCCCCCACCAGGCCCCCTCATGAACAGTCAGGCGAGCACTGTGCTAACTGCCTTGGCGGCGCTAAGCTGAAAATCCACGTGGACACGGGCAGTGCGAGAGAGGTCACTGACGAGAGATGGACATGCCAGGAGCCATGGCTAAGAATGGGAGGGAAGGGGTTGGTGAGAGAGGACAGCTGGAGGGCACTGGCCTTCATGTGGCTGACCAGGGTTCGATCCCCGGCACCCCAGAGTCCCCCAAGCCCCACCGGGAGTGACCCCTGAGTGCAGCCGGGGTGGCCCAAAGCAATAGACACAAGATGGGCTGGCCCAGCTCTTCTGGAGTCCAGGTTGCGGGCGTCAGGGTGAGGAGGCTCCTTGGACGTTCCACCATTTGTGGACGAGCCCATCCCGCCCCACAAGGCCATGAGCAGCTGAGCACGCAGGCCCCAACGCCTCCAGCTTCCCCAAACTATGGGTCACGTACCAGGCCTCCAAGTCCCCTGCACCAACGCAAAAGGGACGCTGTGCGTGGGCAGTTTGATTGTGGAGACAAGGAGACCCTAATCCCAGAGACCCCCAAGCCAACTGCCCAGCCCCCAGCCAGGACGGTGGCCCCATCCCTGCCTGTCCCCACCAGAGCCTGCCCCACCTCCCCAGGGTTTGCAGGATGGGGTGGAGTAGGATGCCGGCTGCTAGAAGACACCACCAGGTGGCGCTCTCACACACCTCCGAGCCGTCCTCCAGGGTCCGCCTCCCCAAACTCCCCAGTCTAGGGGCTGGAGGGGAGCTGGCCCACAGTCCCGTGCTGGACTTTGATCTATCAAAGAAAAGCTGTGGCGCCTGCACGTGGCCCCGATGAAGTGCCATGCCCATGGCGTGCGGAAGGGACAGGCACGGACCTCTCCTTCCTTTCTGAATCCACCCCAAGGGCTCCCAGCATTCAGGCCGCAAAGGGAGTGCCCAGGGGAGGACTAGCCTCCCCCAGGGGCTCCCCGGCCTGCACTGCTGTCCCGAGCCTCGCAGTGCCACCCGGCTCTCCTGATTTCAATTTGCAGGGGACCTGCCTTGCTGGAAGGGGCTCGGCTGTGCCTGAGCACCTCCCTGCCCACAAACCGTGGCCTTTGTCTCCCAGTGGGAAACACCCCCCTACCCCCCATCCCACACCCCACACGCACACATATCTGTTCCCTGCAGCTCCTCAAGGTCTGGCCTTAGGGATAAATCTCTGGTGCAGAATCATTTAACTCTTTCCCTCCCAGTGATCCCATCTCCCAGTCACGGGCCTTGGCTCCTTGGGTCTGAAAAGCACCACCCCAGGGGAGCCTGGATCAAGTAAGTCACAAGAGGGGGTTTGGGTGCAGATATTGGGCCTCGCACCTCCCTGTTCCTGCTTAGCAGCCCCTGGAACAGACAAGCCCCTAGATACTGTTTGACATCTAGAAAGGAATACGCTCCATACTGCCTCCCCAGACTAACGCACTACGCCGTCCAGAGCAGGCGCTGAGGGGAATCACATTGGCTTCTACCCCAGAGCAGAGACCCACTGAGACACCTTTGTATCCTTCTCCCCCAGACTAGGAACCAAAAGGAGCAGTACTGACCATGCACCTCCTGCTTTTGCAAGCTGTAGAGTTAAATCCTCACCTCCACTCCCATCCCAGCTTAGCCCTTTCGGATGAGGGAAAGAGGACTCAGGAACAGCCCCATAGCTGCTGGGGGCTAAACCTAGAGGCCTAAGCCCTCACCGGAGACTGGCTCGAGTCCCGGCATCTTCATTAGGAAACTGGCACCTTTCTCTCTCTTCAGCCAAGTGTCCACGTCTTGGAGAGGACGGATGTACAGACATTCTGACTTCGGCCTTGCCACTCCTGTCTAGAATTTTGGTTTTGCTTTTTTGGGTCACACCCGCTGATGCTCAGGGGTTACTCCTGGCTCTGCTCTCAGGAATTACTCCCTGGCAGTGCTCAGGGGGACCATATGGGATGCTGAGGATTGAACCCAGGTCAGCTGCATGCAAGGCAAACACCCTCCCTCTGTACTATCACTCCGGCCCATTTTCATTTTCATTTTTGAGCCATGCCTGGATGTGCTCAGGGCTTTTCCTGGCTCTGTGCTCAGGGATCACTCCCTGGCAGGACTGAGGGGACTATATGGGATGCTGGGGATTGAACCAAGGTCTGCCACTGTCCTGTCGCTCTTACCGACACCCCCCACCCCCGCTTCCTAGGTTTTTAGGGAACTTGGTGCTGTTTGAGGCACATCCTCCCAGGCCCTTGCCTCTGCTGTGGGTGTAAGACATTCCAGACCGCCCTTTTCTTTCTTTAATTTTGGGAGGAGAGTCCACAGCAGCTTGGAAGGGGACAATGAGGACATCCGGGACAGACTGGAGACTCTCGGGAAGCCAAGGCACTTCGGGCGCCCCCAGCGGGAGAGGAAGGTTACTGGGTCCTTGTT
>JAJIBD010034461.1:0-26124 GCA_021461705.1 Cryptotis parvus | reverse complement strand
AGTAATACCACACTCCTTATCACCCAGAAAGATGGGTTAAGTTTTATTTCTTTTCATTTACTTTTTTGCTTTTGGACCATACCTGGCAGTGCTCAGGGCTTACTCTTGGCTCTGAGCTCAGGATCACCCTGATGGGCTCAAGGGAACATATGGGGTACTGGGAATCGAACCCAGGTCAGCCATGTGCAAGGCAAGTGCTCTGCCCTCTGTACTATCTCTCTGGTCCAGATGTGTAGATGTTTAAAGATGAAAACACCCAGTAATGAAAAGGGAACACTCATCCATTGTTGGTGGGAATGCCGGCTGGTACAGCCTTTCTGGAAAACAATATGGACATTCCTCCAAAGACTAGAAATTGACCTCCCATTTGACCCAGCCATACCACTCCTGGGAATCTACTCTGGGAAACCAAAAATACGCAGCGGAAACACCATCCCTACTTTTATGTTCATAGCAGCATTATTCACAATAGCCGGAATCTGGAAGCAACCAGAGTGCCCGAAAATCGATGACTGGATAAAAAGCTTTTGGTACATCTACACAATGGAATACTATGCAGCTGTTAGGAAAAAATGAAGTTATAAAATTTGCCTACAAATGGATGGACATGGAGAAGATTATGTCGAGCGAAATTAGCCAGAAGGAGAGAGACAGATACAGAATGACTGCATTTATCTGCATAACATAAATATATAGGTACATATTATGATACCAATATCCAAGGTCAAGTGAAACATATATCAGGAGGTCTTGTCAAAGGTGGAAATTATCACAAACGTGTGGGAGTCAGAGGCTAGGTAAGACAGAAAATGGAACAGTGTGCTAACAATTGTCGAGGGTACTAATGCCAACCTAGAACTGAGCATTAAATAGAGGCAAAAAGATACACATGACAACCCTTTAATGTATGTTCTGTAATCCATAGTCTGGAGGGGAAGGAAAAGAGAAAGAGAGAGAAATGGAAAGAAATAAAGAACCTGCCATGGAGGAGGGCCTGGGGGAGGGAGAGGGAACCGGGGACCGTTGGTGGTGGGAGATGGGCACTGGTGGCGGGATGGGTGCTGCAACACTGTATGACCAAAACCCAAATATGAACTTTTTAATTGTATATCTTTGTAATTGTAAAAATAAAAAAAATAAAAAAAAAAAAAGAAAACACCCAGTAAGTATTAGCGGTATGAACCAGCCAGAGTCCATACACTGCCGGTGGCAAGATGAATAGGTAAAACAGTTTTGGAAAAGTGTTTGACAGCATCCCACAGATACCTGGTGCTATACCTACTACAAATGAAGGCTCAAGTTCTTTGAAAGACACATACAGAGATGTTTTAGGAGGTCAGGATACAGCTAAGTGCAGAGTAATACCCTAGCGTGGAAAGGCCCAGGTTTGACCTCTGACACCATCTGCCCAGCTCCTGCCAAGTGTGGCCTTGGTGACTCCAGCATCACCACATCTGGCCTCTTTATTGAAAGCAATCAATATTTATATCTTCACAGTTTCCTCGACTGGCAGTTACCCTCTGTCTAGCACCAGTAGAGTGGATAGATTATGGCATCTTCACACATGGAATTCCACATATTTGCAGCGCGATGAGGCTTCCCCTCACAGCTCTAGAAAGGAACCTGGAAGGTGAAATCAGCCGTGGAGAAAGGATCTATTGTGAAGCATGCTTAGTAAAGTCAAAGCTGGGAGACGCACCCGACACCAGAGGGCAGACTGCAGGGGTTTGGGGAGGCATCCTCTTGTGAGAAAGCATGGCAAGGCTTTTTGAGCTGCAGCAAAGGCCCACATCTGCATCCAGGGGCACTTGCCGAGGCATGTCCATTTGGGAGATGCGCCAGGCGAGTAAGAGGTGTGTGCCTAGTGCAGGGGGTCCTACGGACTAGCCAATTCCACAGCATAAACACGAGTAGAGAAGGAAAGTTCCCGAGGCGAGGGGTGAATATGGCTTTTGACAGTCCCGTGAGCAGCTTCATGGCAAAGGCGGGGCAGGCTTCAGGCCACGATCTTCAAAGACGTGCTTGGGTCAGAGTGACTTCAGGGGAGCACATGCAGGACAGAGAGCAAGCACACACAGTGCTGGAGGGGGTGGAGAGAGAGAGGGAGAGAGGAGAGAGAGAGAGAGAGAGAGAGAGAGAGAGAGAGAGAGAGAGAGAGAGAGAGGGAGGGAGCAGGGAGCAGAGAATTTGTTCAGTTCAGGACAGAGCGGTGAGGTACAGCATTTGGCGTGGGGGGGTGGTCTGGGGGTCAAGGTTCAAGTTCCACCGCCAGAGCAGATGGACAAACTCTGTGACCCGGAGGGCTGTTGCATGACTCTAAGCCTCTCTCCTTTTGGCCCCATGTGAACACAGCCTGGTAGAGTGGCACCTGCCACTCAAAGCCAGCAGGTCCATTCGGGAACACTCCTGTGCACTGGGCATGTTTATCTCCGCTAACAGTACTGCTTTAAGTACCAAATCTCCCACAGCGTTAAACGAGGGCCCTGAGCCTTCTGTGCCGGACCAGCTCAGAGATGCGGGACATTCTGCCGGGCCCTTTAGGAGAACCAAGAGTGGAATGGAGAGGCCCGTTTGTGGGAATCCCTTGAGAGCTAAAGGGTCCTGTGACCTGGAAGTGCAGACAGCCATGGGAAATACTTCCCGGGAAGCCAAGGGACTCACCAGTGCCCCAGAGTAAGTGTGGGGGAGGAGACTGCAGGTGTCTGAATGGAGCAGAGAAACGGGGCCACCTCTACCCCAGATCTGGTCAAGGGCAGCCCCAGGGCTGATTCCACGGCAAACCTTAGGGCTGAGCCCCGTGGAAAGGAGCAAAATGAGAATCAGCCCCTAGCCCTGGCCTGCCCTCCCCTCATTCAGCAGCACCCCAGGAGTCAGAGGAGTGATGAGTGGGTGTAGGGGCCCCTCTGGGGCAAGGAACCCCCTTTCCTGATGAGAGGGTCTGGAGCCTGACACTAAGTTAGCTTTGTTTTTATCTTTACATGAGTGAGACCTCCTTGAAGATGATAAAAGTGCAGAAGGAGCCAGCGCCATAGCACAGCGGGACGGTGCTGGCCTTTCATATAGCCGAACTGAGTTCCGCCTCCAGTACAACATACAGTCCCCCAAACGCACCAGGAATGATCTCTGAGCTTCAGAACCAGGAGTAAGGCCCGAGCACAGCCAGGCCTTCCTCCAAACACGAAACCAAACCAAAACAAACAATAGAGCCAAAAGGGCCCAAAGAATTGAGAAGCCCGCTCTGGGCCGCACCTAAGGGAGGGGGCAAGAACAGCCTAAGAAAGGCAAGTCTAGGGAACTTCATCTGTGCCATAGTGCAGTTGGGCTCACGACCCAGGTATGTGTGGACGAGAGCCTGACATGCCCCACGTTCCATCCCCGAGCCCCAGGAGAAAGAAGCTGCTTCCCAGGCAGCCCTGGCCCTGCTCCAAGCCCCGGGCAGTGCCCCGGGAAGGCCTAGCTGGGCTGGAGGCTGGCAAGGGAAAAACCCTCCCCAAACACCACTTTGGCTTGGTGCTGACTTTGCCCTCTGCCTTCTGCTGAACATTTCTGAAGTTCCAGGCTCTCTGACAGGAGGGTCTGTACTGGCCGACCTGGAGGGGTCAACTTCCCCCCATGTCCAAATCACTGCCTGAGGCTGGGACCCCACCTCCCACCCTGCTCCTGTGCATCCATGAACGCACTTTTAGGCAGGGAGAGGACCCTCCATATAGTGCTTAGGGTCCCACAGCCACTCCCAGGGACGCTCAGTCAAGCCGCAGACCTGGAGCTCAGCGTGAGCGGTGGTTCCATGCTAGAGTCCAGCATGGCTGTACTGCTCTGACCGGCTGTGCAAGGCCACCAGGGAGTGCTGGAGCTGGGGCCATGCAGCTCTGGGGATCGAACTCTGGGTTCACACATGCAGGGTTTGTGTTCTGTCACAAACCCTGGAGCCATCTCCCTGCTTGGGTCCCCTGCCAGGGGCACTTTATATGCAGCCTTCCTCTCCTCAGAGCTTCTGTGTGTGTGGATGGCGTCAGTCGCCCCAGCTTACGGAGGAGCAGGGGCTAGGTAGCCGCCGCCCCTGCAGCTGTACATGTCACAGCACAGACCATAGGACATCCAGCAAAGCGCTGTTCTCCTGTCCGGCTTTTGCCTGTGTGTGTGAGGAATCCCTTGACCTCACACCCAAGGCCGAGGTCAGCCTGCCGGGGTTCCACTGCGACTGAGGAGGCCTCTGTGTTCGGGCCTGTGAACTTCCGGAACCTTGTTCCCTGAGCAGCGTTGACTCATCCAAACACCAGCAGGTTCTCGGTTCATGCCGAACGTGTCCTACCCACTGAGTCACGTGAGGGCAGACACAGCTGACCCTAGGTGGACAGTTCACTGGGATGTCAAGGTCCCAGAGGGAGGTGACTCCCAAAGTCATAGGTGGTCACGGAGGTAGCCCCAGGTTCCTGCGCGCCAGTTCCCCTGTGGCCCCTTCTCTCCGCTGAGGCCTTTGGGGCCCCCGAATGTTGGCCAAACACACACTGCCCAAGTCTGCACATGGAAATGGGGGGGGACACTAAGCCCCCAAGATGACCTTCTCCAAGATGGAGATAAACATAGGTGGTGGCCCTACAGGCTACACCCAGCAGGTCGGCAGGATGATCTGGGCTCTAGGGAGGACCAGGGAGGGGTAGGGAGAGACAGGAAGTACAGAAGATTCCAGAACCGGAAGTTCTTCCCACATCTCTGCTCCCGTGAACCGGAAGTTCTTCCCGACGTCTTGGCTCCCGTGACTGAGGGGGCTCACCACACACTCTCCACCCGAGTCCTTTCCATGGGATCGCTTGGAGACATTTCAATGAGCCTCTCCCTCCTTTGGGACCCCCTGGCCACCTGCTGACCTTGCATTTACACGTGGCCAGCCTAAGTTCTCCCCAGGGCAGGAGGGAACCCCCGCTCACCTCAATGGAAACCAGCCCACACCCAAGGGCCTGGCTCCCAACCTGGACTCATGCAAATTCAACAAGGGCACTCAGTTCATTCAGAGTGTAAAGAACCTGTCAGTGTTACTGCCGTGGCAGCGCCAGTCACGGCGCGCACAGGGGAATAAATACGCGGTGCTTAACTTAACCATCGGCGTTTGCTCGGCGCTTGGCACTGCCGCATGACTAAGTGGTGCTTACATAACTGATATTTTTATTCTTTGCCCCTTCTCACAGAGAGAAGACGTTACATTTCCTTCTTCTGCAAAGTGGAGCAAAAGACAGAAGCGGTGGGGGTGTGGGAGATTGTCTCTGAACCTGCACAAACCACGGCAGGTGTCCTTAGGATGTCGGGCCTTGTGGCTGAGCCAAGTGCTGTTTTGTATGCATGAGGCCCCGGGTTCGGTCCCCAGCGCACAAAGCAGGGAGCAGGGGAAGAAAATGTCAGCCCCTTACTGTGAATACTGTGAAACATCCATGTAAAACAGCTCGTGAGCTAGTGTCTGAGCCAAGCCTCCTTTTTTCTCTATCTGTAAAGGAAGGGATTTGGATTCGGTCATCCATAGCAAGCCTGATATTCTATTACTTAGGACACTCTGTCACTAAAAGCAACCAGGGGCTGGAGCAATAGTAAGCAGATAAGGCTTGCCTGACATGCGGCCAACTTGATTTGATCCCTGTCACCCCATATGAGACCTTCCAGGAGTGATCCTGAGCACAGAGGCAGGAGAAAGCCCTGAGAACTACAAGGTGTGGCTCCAAAACCCAAAATAAATTAACTAAACATGCCTAGCCTTCCCAGGATCTCATTTATTTTTGAATGATGCTATTTCTACTCGGTAGTTCCATATACCCCAGTTCTCAACAAATATGGAATCTCACTGATTGGCTCACTTTCTTTATTTCGGGGCGACTTTTTGGGTCACAACCGGCAATGCTCAGGAATGACTCCTGGCTTTGCACTCAGGCACGCCTATGGGATGCTGGGGATTGAACTAGGCTGAC
Organism: Cryptotis parvus; assembly: GCA_021461705.1. Classification (NCBI taxonomy): domain Eukaryota; kingdom Metazoa; phylum Chordata; class Mammalia; order Eulipotyphla; family Soricidae; genus Cryptotis; species Cryptotis parvus. Next base: position 20,170 of record JAJIBD010034461.1, on the reverse strand, counting down.
CGCATGCAAGGCATGCAGGCTGCTAGTTATGGCTCCAGAACCTTGGCTTGCTATTTTCAGTACCCCCCTCTATTTCTCCTCTCTTTCAGTTTGGGGCTACACCCAGTGATTCTCAGTGATTCTTCCTGGCTCTGAGCTCAGCGGTCTCTCCTGTGGTGCTTGGGGACTCTATGGGGTGCTGGGGATAGAAATAGGGTCAAACACATGTAAGGCAATTGCCCTGTCCTCTTTTCTTTGTTTAAATAAGTGCCACTTCTGTTTTCTTTTTTAATAGGGGCCATTCTCAGTGGTATTTGGGAGCCACTAGGCAATGCTCAAGGGACCAGTATGTGCCTCAAGGGGCCAGTATGTGCTGGGATGGAACCTAGCACCTTGACATGTGAAGCGTGCGTCTACCACTTGAACCACACACCCGCCCCTCCTTATTTCCTCTCCTGCCAGGCACTGGAAGCCCAATGTTCAAGCAGCAGAACAAAGCATGTGCTTCATTCAAGAGGACTATGCCTGTCAAAGAAGTACTTAAGCTGGCGCTGGGGTCATGAGACAGCAGGTAACAGAACGCAGAGAATTGGGTGAATCCCCTGTTGTGGCAAGGAACAGGACCAGGAGGAGGTGAACCTGGGCAGACCTTGAATGTGCACAAATCAACTCAATGCAAGATGCCCAGGAGTGTCCGAGGAGCGGGTCTGTCTCGTGCAGACATCAGGGAGAAGGCCTCAGAGTGTTGGTCCGAAGGGTGAAGGAATTGGAGCCTGGAGCCGGAGAGGCAAAGGGAAAACATTCACCTAGCACGTGGCTAACATGGGTTTGACCTACCCCCCCAGCACCCTATATGACATATATCACCCCTATATGACCTCATCATAGGTGATATATATCATATATCACCCTATATGATACCCTATATGAGACCCTTTAGGAGTGAACTCAGAGCACAGAACCAGGAGAAAGCCCTGAGCACTGCCAAAAAGAAATAGAAAACATGAAGTTGATTAAATGCATCAACTAAAGAACAGGAGGCCTTTAGGGAAGCCATCTCTTAAGAGCTTTGGAAACAAGCTGAGGAAGGGACGAGGTGGGGAGGGGCGGAGTGCAGTGGGACGAGAATAAGGTAAAGCCTCATAATACTAAAAATAATACCATTTTATTATATAAAATAAAGGCTCCAAAAAGGAAAGTTCTTCCCTACATCTAAAAACAAATCTATAAGGCCTTCTGGACTTCCACGATCACCCTTGGGAGACTTGGTATCCCAACCCCAAATGCTCTAAATAATAAAGCCCTTTCAATTTTGCGGTGTGGCCTACAAGAGCTCAGTCTTCTCCTCTGGGCCAGGGCACAATCTCCCTGTCCACAGAGATGAGCAATGCCAGCGCCCATCTCAGGGAAGAGTCCGAATGTGGTCTGGCTAACATGCAGGGGCTAGAGCAGTTGCTGGCAAACAAGGTGGGTTTTTAGCTCCATATTCCTCCCGAGGGGTTTCACACTGCCTCCCTGCCCCTGGGGACAAAGGCTGCCGTGACAGAGTGTGTGGGTGAGTGATCACTGCAGGTGCTCTCTCAGTGCTGCCCTCACTCCTGTACACACAGACACACACAGACACACACACACACACACACACACACACACACACACACCTCGGGTGCACACTGACAGCTGCCCACCTTTAATACCTGTGGGTTCAGTGGATGCCAAAGGCCCGGAGACCAGGAGCAACCAAAATCCTCATTGGAGAGGGGGTGAGGGGGGTGAACTCATCCCCCAGGCAGCCACCAGGGCTGAGCGCCCTTGTGAGTGCAGCCACCAAGGGGCTGAGGACGCACTCTTACGTGGCTTCCTTCCCTTTCTGTTCAATATTCATTGGCCCTGGGGCCCCGGATCACCTCCTAAGTAAACTATCTGCTCCTGAAGCTGTGACTCAAAGTTAGTTTCTGCAAAAATCCCACCCAAGACAGTGAAAAGAGTCACCTTGATTTGGGGGGTAAACTAAAGGCAGCAGAAAAGGTGATTTGCTCCTGGTACCAAATAGCTGGTTGAGTGGGGAGCAAGCCTGGGCCTGTGGGCTCCTGGCAGGGGCTACCCATCAACCCGCACTTATCTGACATCCACATGCGCTTCCCAGGCACCCAGGTCAGAGGTCAGCTGTGCGAAAGTCCTTCTACCCCTACTGGGGGGAGAATCGGAGGCTCAGCAAGAGGGAAGGGGCAAGTGAGGCTGCCAGCTGTGGTCCTGTTCTCTGGGACACAGCCAGGCAGCCGCCCCACTAACTTAAGCAAAATGGGCACCGCCTGCTCCCATCTGCTGGGGCCCCAACACATGTTTGCAAAACGGAGTTATTGGCCCTCTTGGGAGGAGGAGGGAAAAGGAGGTGGGTGCTTGGGTTTTCCCCCCCCCTTCCTCCAGGAAAGGGACATCAAACTTGTGGTCTTTTTATACCAACAGCAAAAAGAAGTGTGCTAGCCACAGAATGACTTGAACACCAGCAGTAGGAACACACAAAGGACAGCAAGCAGTCAAAGACGCTAGTCGGACAGTGTACCTTGAAAAGCAAGCGGATCTGTCTTGTAAACGGTGCAGCTATTTATTGCCGGGAAAGGAATCCAAGGGAGAATATCACGAAGGAACAAAGACATTTTCTGTCTCTTTAAATAACTCAGGCAGCTGACATCTCAGTCAACAGAGGGAACAAAGATATTGTGTGTTCTGAGAAAGGAAAACGATTTTTCTCTTGAAAAGAAAGCAGATGTTATCACCTCACCCTGGAGAAGTTTGAGGAACTAAAGCACAATTTGACTTTCCCAGGTTCAATAAACACAGCTTTGATGTGCTAACAACCCCTAATGAAGCCAGACTGGTCAATGAGTCAAACTTGAGGTGCCTCAGAGACTGTTATGACAGTCTGCCTTCCTGTGGAACGTAACCTCACACGCTGCAGACCCTCTCTTCCAAATCTGTCCAGGCCTTTTCTCGAGCCTGGTGATGGGCTAATTGCAAATGCATTCATTCATAAAATTCATTATGTTTACCATATGGTTGAAGAAATAGGATATCCACCACGTTGGAGCCCAGTGGTCACTCCTGAGATCCTGTAAGGAGGATTCTTGCTGTGGGCAGGTAAGAAGTATCCCCTGTTGGGGGGGGGGGGAGAGGGGGATGAGGAGCTTCCCTCGAGCTTCGGGCATCTTTTTTTTCTCTGGCCCTCTTGAGGTTTGGGGGAGAATATGGATAAACAGGTGGAAATTTCACCAAGATGAAAAGCAAAGTAGTTCAGCTGGGCCAGGACGGTCCGAACTGTGGAGCTGGTAGAGATAACGCTGGGGGGAGAGGCCTTGGTCTAATTTGGAGGAGCTGCAGCAGCATGGACGCTCCAGCCCTTTCCCAGAGGCCAAGGGAGTCACTGATGGCTCTGAATGCTGGAGCGCAGCTGCTGTCCTACTAGCGCCAAAGAGCTCGAGCCAGTGTTCCCGGGGGTGACTAGAGCTTGGTATGCCCATTGCACAGGTGGCTAAACTGGGGCAGAGGCAAGACAGACAGGAAGAGAGGGGGACAGTTGTTATAAGTGAGCAAAGTAGACGAAGCCTTTATCAGTTGGATCAGAGGCCGGCTCCAGGGAGTGGCTGCTCTGCAGCCCTGCCAGCCACCTGGACGTCAGGGACACATCCATTGAGGGGCTGGGTCCATATCCAGGTTTTCCACGAGAAGCCCTAAGACACTTGATGCTTAGTTAGCTCAGCCCTTGAAAAGTTGGCTTCAGGTAGGAACCGTCTCTGGCTGGCTTAATTCGCTTTTCAGTCTCTCTGCAGAATCTGTTACAGGGAGTGAAAGCCTCGGCATGATTTTCTCAGCATTTCTGCAAGAGCCACTGAGCTCCTCAAGCATTTGGATTCCCGCACCCTTCTACTCCTTCGGGTAGGACTTTGGAAATGTATGTGTCGCGATACTCTATTAAGCAGAAAGGTCTGGGTGTGGGGGGGGGGTGGGGCGAATGCAGGATAAATGAAAATTTCCCGCGTCATCAGATCTGTTGATAAAGCTCAATTTATCGCCATCGTCTTTTGACGTGCGGCTAGGTTTCTTTCCACAAAATGTCTAAATCCTCTTTTCTGCCCTCTGATGGCGATTAAATGGGTTCCTCACTGAGGTGGCTTATTTGCAGGCCACAGAGGAGAAATGTGGTCATCAATAACCACAGATCTGTCCCTTTGCACAGGGAAAGGGAGTGGGCACGGGTGGGGATTCTAGGGATGCAAACAGAGGGTGCCCCGCCCACTTTCGCCCAGCCCCACCCACTTTCACGATGCCCCGCCCACTTCCAGACACGCTCTGCCTCTCACCCCCCGCCCACTCTTTCCTCCCCTCCCAGCGGAGGAAGCGGGTCCCGGGGTCTTACCTAATCTCCACCGGATTTTCAAGAGGAAAAGAGAGACGTTGGGGCATAGAAGGGGCCGCGGAAATACCATTAAAAAGGATTTGTTTTAAATGTACACTTCAGGGCAGGTCCAGGGTAAGCACATCCAGGGTCAAAAGAGAGCAGAGAAGGCGCCACCCCCACTTCGTTCTTCCCGCCTCTGCTGTTCATTACTGCGGCCTTGGGCAAGCGCTGCCCTCTTGGGCCTCATTATCTGGCTCCATAAATGGGCAGGGCCGGGCTGGGACTGCGGGGGTCCCCTCTGTGTGGCTGCATACTCCTTGCCTTGCCTGTCTGGTCACCGCTAGGAGGTGTGGGGAGATGGAAATAAAAATAATTGAAGTTCTGGGTGAGCTGCAAAGCCTGACGGGCTTCGGGAGTCATGTGTCTGGGAGAGGTTCCCCAGCACTCAGGAACTGCTTGATGCAAACCAGCTGTGATCAGATTTGAGGGGAGATCTGAGGCCTGGGGGCCCCGAGGAGGGAGCACACGGGGGTGTCCTTGCACTGGCTCCCCTGCTCACTCCCGTCCCGCCCTCGGCCTGTGCAAGCACCCCTAGGTCCCCAGGTGATGGCAGGCAGAGATGGGGTGTGTCTGCCCAGAGAAAGCCGAGACAGTCCCAGAGAAAGGCCCGGTCATGGACACCTGCAGTCTCTGGACAGTTCAAGCCTTCACCTGACTCTGGCCCTCAGGATTGTGGAAGGAGATAAAAGCTGAGGGTCCCCCCATCCCGGTGGGCCTCAGGACCCCTTAACAGCTGTTCTGTGACCCTCGGACAAGCTCATGTTCACCTTGGAAATCTACTTTCAGAGAAACCTGCTCGAGGTTTGTTGGAAAGTCACAACTGAGTCAAAACCCTCTTTTCACTTGGGCTTTGGGTCCCATCAGTAGTGCTCAGGGCTTCGTCCTGCCTCTGTACTCAGGGTTCACGCCTGGCAGACCTCGGGACCATATGGGATGCCACAATAGGAACCAGGTGCAAGGCAAGCCCTTAGCAGCTGCGCTATCCTGTCTCTCGGTCCTGACCCGCCTTGCTCTCCGCGACTGACCTTTCTGGGATTCCTTATATGACACAATGCCCTCACTGGACAGCTACTTTCAAGACTACACAGCGCTCTGGAGGTTCTGCTGCAGCTGCACGAGAAGACTCCCCCTCCCGCCCATCCCAGCATCTCACAACCACCATAGGAGCCACCCGCCCCTCAGAGCTCCCCTTCACTCCTACACTCGACCTTGAGGCACTGGGGTTCTCTCAGGGCGAGAGCCGACTCCCAGCCCCTGGCTCATCCTTCCAACTCCAGGTTGGAGGGAAGTAGAGGAAAACTGTCTTGGAGGGAGCTGGAGGTCGGTCAGGGCTTTTTTTTTTTTTTTTTTTTTTTTTTTTGTGGTTTGGTCTCCTTAGCCTGAGGCTTAGCGGAACTGTAGACCTATTTGGCATCTGTGTGGATAGCGTCTCTGCCTGTGACCCCAGCTACAGGACAATGGGGGGGCCATTGGATAACTTTCACGTGGAATGAGAACATCTGGTTCAAATCACTCTACAAGAGCACGCAGGCACACACACGCACACACACACACACACACACACACACCAATAGGGAATCCATTACAATAGAGAAAAAATTACTTGGACTCAGAACTAAATAAAGCAGAACCCCTATGCTGGTGGGAGGCAAAGATTGCTATGGACACACACTTGAGTTAGAAATCAGAAACTACCCCAAGGTCCCCCAGCTAGTGAGGGGCAACAGTGGCATAGGGCGGGGTCCCCACTCCGAATCAGAGCCGTCTCTCCATTGTGAGTACCCTCCAGCAGAGAAGAAAGCAGGCCACTGCCCGGGGCCCTGAGAGACAGAGGGAGGCACCGGGAGGCACCCACTGCTTTCAGTGGGGAGAGGGAGCACCAGGCAGCCAGTGGCCTCTGGTCACCTATGCCAGCCCACTTGTACCACCACTCAGTAGGATAATCTGGGGGGCCACTCCTCCATCAACAAGCAGGGTAAACCCCAGGGAACCACAGTGCATGCTGGGGCCGCACGTCCAAGGTGCCTCTTCCCCAATGCCTGCTCTCTCCTCGGGAGAACCCCTGTGTGGGAACCAGGTCCATCTCGGTCCCTCTGTGGCCTCCTTCTTTTCCCCCCAGTTCCCCATCAGGGTCTCCCCTGCCACTAGGCCTCTGTTGCCTTGATCCCTTCATGAACTTTCCCCAGGGAAGGGAAATGGTCAAGCCGACTGGGGAGAGCTGTGTTTCCCCACATCTTCTGGGAGAGACCCCCTTCCCACAGGTGCCGTCGCTGACTCCCTGGCAGGGTACCCTTCCCTTGGGGCCTCAGGAACGCAGCAAGGAGGGAGACAGGGTGGATATGGGGTATGAGAGATAATTTAGGTGATGAATGGAGAGGGCATCTCCTGGCCCACCCGGGCGTTGCAGCATCATCAGGGGAGGCAGGAGACTCAGAAACGTGACTGCGGGCAGTGATGAGCTCTTGGGACAGGAAGATTTCACATGGAGTTTTGTTTGTTGGGGGTGGGGGGGAAGCACACCCAGCGATGCTCAGGGCTTACTCCTGACTCTGTGCTCAGGGATCCCTCCTGGTAAAGCTCACGGGCCATATGGGGTGCCAGGGATTAAAACCCAGGTCAGTCACATGCAAGGCAAATGCCCTCCCTGCTGTACTTATTGCTCCTGCCTGCGGCGTGGATTCATAAAGGCAGACATTTAATCCCGCTAGAGTGGGGTCCTCTCTCTGCATGAATTGGATTCCCAGGTCTTCTCTGGACCCTGCTTCTTTTACTCAGGCTTTCTGGTCAGTGTGGCCTTCATGTGTTCAGCACCCAGGAGAGAAGAATGCCAGGGCCTGCACCTCTCTGCCACCACCAAATCCAGGCCTTGTCCCCTCTGCTCACCTCACTCGGGGTCTACTTGGGGGACCGTCTGGCTCACTCTCTAGCTCCTGATCTGGGAACTTTCTCTGTCTCTGCCTGTTAGGCTCCTGCTAGACCTGAATACCAATCTGACCTGTCTGCTACCCCCCCATAGAACCTATTGTTTATTTCTATTTCTTGGTTTTGGCGTCACATCTGCAGAACTTCGGAGTGAGAGATACACTCCAGGTTCTGTGCTGAGAGATAACTCTCGACTCTGAACTTGCCCCAAAGGACCTGATGTGGTGCCAGGGACCAAGGCATTGTGCAAGATCAGCACACCCAGTGATGCTCAGGGCTTACTCCTGGCTCTGTGCTCAGGGATCCCTCCTGGTAAGCTCATGGGCCACATGGGGTGCCAGGGATTAAACCCAGGTCAGCCACATGCAAGGCAAATGCCCCACCCATTGTACCATCTCTCTGGCCTTGCTCTCCCATTCTACCCTATAGTTCCATGAGGCTGAGAGTCTGTCCCATGAGGCTGAGGGTCTTGCTACCCCATGTTCGTGAGGGTTGGTGAGGAACAGCACTCTCTGGGGTCTCAGACGCCTGGTGTCTAGTAGCAGTGAAACCAAAGGCTTCCCCATTTCCCCTTCACAAGCCTTTTTCTCTTGAGGACCAAATTCCTGTTTAACTACCTTTTAGTTCTAAAAAATACGAAGAATCAGAGTCAGAGAAAAATAATCTGGAAAGCTCATTATTTCCCCGGTAGAGTCATTGTGTGTGTGTATGTGTGTGTGTGTGTGTGTGTGTGTGTGTGTGTGTGTGTGTTTTAGGGTCACACTGGTGATGCTTTGGCAGCATGCAAGGAGAATGTCCTACTCACTTTTACAATTGATCTGACCCCCAGAGGAGTTTTTTATTTTTTTTACTTAAGAACTTTAAGAGCTGGACCCGGTGGGGCAGAGCTCATGGGCTGAGTGCAGGCTTTGCAATACAGGAGTCCAGGTTCTATCCCAGGCAATGCGTGTTCCTCCAAACACCATCATGAGTGACCCGAACACAGAACCTGTGTAGCCCTTGAGCACCACTGGGTGTATTCCCAAAACAAACACAGCAGATATTGAGTGGGGAAGCATCCCACAACCATCTGGTCAACCTCTTTGGTTTTCACAAATGAGAAACCAGGTTGCAAGAGAGATGTTGGTTGCCTTGGACCATGAAGAGCCATCATCAGGGCCCTACTGCTGTCCACGGTGTCCCTGAGGCCCTGTTTGATATAGGGATCTCCAGCGGTCTACTCAAAAGCTCACTCTGTACACAGTGAGTCTGCCCTCATTTCCCTCGTGGTTGAAACCTTCCCATCACATCACTTCCTATTGCCTTCTCATGATAAAATCTAAATTCCGTAGGGGAATAAATCCCTGCTGCCTTCACCAGCCACATCATTTACTATGGCCTGGGGTATACCCACCCCATATCAACTAGCCCTTACCTGTACAGGCCTTGGAATCCCAAACCTCCTGACCCTTGATGGCATCTTTATTTTGGGGCCACACACTGCAATGCTCAGGGGGTTACTTCTGGCTCTTCACTCAAGGATCAATCCTGGTGGTGCTCACGACTGAACCTGGTGGTTCAATCCCCAGTATCATGTAAGATACTGGGGATTGGACCCAGGTCAGCCATGTGCAAGACAAATGCCCTACCCACTGTACTGTCTCTCTGCCCCCAACAGCATCTTAGCCTTCTTTCTTAACCCTCTTTATTTTGTCAGTTCTCATTCACTTTTTGTGTTATCCTAAATGTTCTAGTCTTTAAGAAACCCTTCAAAACTAGACCAGAGACCCTTCCAGAGGGTGCATGAGTACTTGCTTCTTTGCTTCTCTCTATCTCTAGCTGTGGTAAAGTACATGGCTTAAAGTACAAAGGGAAGGTATAATCTCAGGTGGTGGTATTTCAGGATTCATGACAACATAAAGACAATGCCTGCTTCAGCCCAGGCCCTGTAGAGGACTTCAGAACAACAGTCTAACAATCAGCCCTGGGCTCAAATCCCAGCTTGGCCATTTTTCTGGCCAATCCTAGCTTGGCCAGATTATTAATCTGTAAAATAGATTAACAATAACCTCTTCGGAGTTAGTACAGCAGGCAGGGTGTTCGGCCTTGTATACGGCCGACCTGGGTTTAATCCCAGCATCCCATATGGTCTCCCTGAGCACCACCAGGAGTAATTCCTGAGTGCAGAGCCAGGAGTAACCCCTGATCATCGTCAGTGGTGACCAAAAACTCACAATAAATAAATAAATAATCATAAATAAATAATCATAAGTAAATAATCATAAATAAATAATCATAAATAAATAATCATAAATAAATAATCATAAATAAATAATCATTAACTCTTGGTGGAATAGTTGCACAGATTAACAAGGCCCAGGCACAAAGTTAGAGGCTTATAGGATGATATAAGTTGTTGTTATTCATGATCAAACACTCTTTGAAAAACATTAAAAGCATAATGGCAGCTGTGACATAGTGCTAAATCCAGTAAAAAAGTCAGAGGGCAGCAAGTAGGAATCCCAGGCTTGTTAACAAAGAATCAAGTCACCAGGCACTGCTTTCCAGCGCCGTACTGGCAAAGGTTTCACAGGTACAATGTCGGAGCACCGACTTTGGAAAGAAGTGACCCTGAACCTCAAATATTGAAAAGAAAGCAAGTGTTTGCACTGAGTCCCCACCCCCGTGCTGGACTTCCTGCCTCTTCTGTCCACTCAACTCTGTCCTTCACTCTCCACATGCATCCTTGCTCACGTCTTACCCTCTGACTGCCTGATATAACCAGCACTGTGGGATGTGACAATGAGAGAAGGGAGAGAGAGAGAGAGAGAGAGAGAGAGAGAGAGAGAGAGAGAGAGATAGAGAGAGAGAGAGAGAATAAAGTTAACCTAGGTTAGTGGATTGGTATGAGCAAAAGCAACAGAACAGCAGTATAAAGAAGGCTTAGAAATAGTGAGGGGTCCAAAGAAGTCGTGACAGAAATCACAAAGAGAAATTGAGGCAGTAGGAAAACCTGTGACTGTCCAGGTTCAATCCCTGGTACCACAAAAGAGTTCCTTGAGCCTCGGCCAGGAGGAAGCCCTGAGCACTACTGAGTATGACCTCAAAGCCTCCCCAAAATCATCTGGCTGAAACTAGGTGACACACTTTATAACAAAACACAGCCAGGCTAAGTGACTCACTTGCTCTGCTTATAATAAGACAAATAATACATCCTACTTCGTAGGGGGTTGTGAGAATTCAGTGAGCAAATACTTGTAAAGCACTTCAAAAGGAGGAGGACACGCTGGAAAACTCCCAATCAAAGAAATAATTTGTATCCGGGCTTTTGCCTGCATGAAATCTAAGACAAATTTACCTTGAAGTTTAGGTGAAGCGCTCTGAGCTACATAAAGGTCAGGATTCCCAATAAAAATGTGATGGTAGCCAGGACGCGTGGTGGAAAGAAGCCAAGGGCAGACGGAGGACGCAGAGCCAGCTCCTGTATCCAGGCCCTGATCTTTCCGGGTGCCTGACTTGTGCCAGGAGGTGCTTGGAAAATGCCGGAGAGGAAGAATTTCATTTCTTTCCCGCTTGCCCTCTTGCTAATCAGGTTATCCGCTCAGCCTGGCCTTCTGCCCAAACCATTTCCCTGTTTCCTGAATATTTACCTCTTGCATATTTATGCTTCCCCCCTCCCACCCCATACCATCCCCCTGCCTGGATGACTATTTCCTTACAGAATTCTCTTGGCGGACTCCTACATTTCCTTTCAAACCCACTTTGAGAATAACTGTTCTTGGCTGGTAGGACCTTCCTGGAAGGACACAGCCTTCCATGTGGCTGACCACAGTTTGATCCCGACATATAGTTCCCTGAGCCCTGCCAGGAGTGATCCTGAGCCTAGAGCACAGCTGAGTGTGGCCCCAAAACAAAACAAAGCAAACCAGAATAGTCCGTTCTGGGCTGGAGCCATAGTACAAGGGGCAAGGCATTTGCCTTGCATGTGGTCAAGCCAGGTATGGATCCCTGACATCCTCTATGGTTCCCAGGGCTTTGCAAGGAATGATTCCTCCTAAGCATAAAGCCAAAATGCTCGAGATGAGAGCCTTCTACTGAGAGTGTACCACCTACACGGCAGAGCCTAGCAAGCTACCCGTGTTTTATTTGATATGCCAAAAAACCAGTAACAGTTATGGACCTCATTCCCATGACCTGAAGGAACGATTTGAGGCTCTTCCTGTTCCTGGAGCGAGCAGATGCCCTTGGGCTACACTTGCTTGCAACAGGATGAATGGAGATGTTACTGGTGCCCACTCCGAGCAAATCAATGAACAACGGGAAGACAAGTGATACAAGTGGATACATAAAGCCAAGAGTAACCTGTGAGCATCATAGATTTGACAGAAAAGATAGTCCTTCCTGCAGCACTCCCTCCCTTGAGCTCTCTACTGCTCTCAGAGTGCCCTATTCTCGTGGACTGGAGCCTGACAGATTCCATGGTGCAGGCAATAGAGATTGGTAATGATGGAGGGCGTGATGATGGTGGCGAGAGCAAGAGTCGGTAGCAGCTCATCGTTTTGAACCTCTTTGTTGTTGTTGCTTGTTTTAATTTTGGGGTCACACCCAGAGGTGCTCAGGGATTACCTGAGCTAAAGGCCACCAGATGGGGAAGCCCCAGTGTGTGCCGGTTAGCTCAATGGGATGCACGCTCTAATTTAATGCAGGGGGTACTGATGGCACAGCCGACCCAAGGAACTGAGACCCAAGGAACTGAGACTCAGGCATGATTCATGGCCAATCTATGAGATGCTGGGCAAGTATCCGACCGCTGTACTATCTCTCTGGCCCCCTGTGACCTCTTCTTTAGGCACCAGACTCTGTGCTAAACTCTTTGCAAGTTTGCCATTACATTTTACTGCATCCCTATCCAGGAATTGCTTTTTGGGTCTTCCCACCACACAGCAGGGATAGAGAATCCACTGTCTCCGGACCCAGCGCCCACCGCTGCCGTGCCAGCCTACTTTTTCTGGGTGGTGGCAGAAATCAGACACACATCCCCTGTATTATTATGATGGTCACTGATGCAGGGGGCTGCCTTCCTTGTCCTGCTTCCTCTGGACCCAGCAGCTGGCCAGACACCAAGATCAGTGAAGAAATAGCTGTGGCTTTGCAGCTTTCCATGGAAATGGTTGAAGGTGGTTTCAAAAGGCCCCTTCCTCTCGCCTGATCGCTGACCTACCCCTAAACCTCCGCCAGGTACCAGCATACCTACATGGAGTCCCGAGTCTCCGTGGGTCCCTTCGGTTCAGCCGTGCTCATGCTCACATGCAGTCAGGAGCACTCCAGGCTGAGCTAAAGGCTACCAGATGCGGAAGCCCCAGTGTGTGCTGGTTAGCTCAATAGGATGTGCATCCTCTAATTTAATACATGGGGTACTGATGTCACAGCTAAGGAACTGAGACCCAATGGGATCAGGGGTGAGGCTAGTACAGAGTTTAGGCACTAAACTGAGACTGACCCAAGTTCGATCCCCAGCATCTCACACTGGTCCCCTGAGCCCCGCGAGGAGCTCTGAGCACAGAATCAGGAGTAAGCCCTGAGCACTGCTGGGTGTAGGCCCCCAAATAAAACAACGGGCAAAACAAGCAGATCAGGGATCTTGCTGGGCTGGACTCTGCAACTTTGACTACCAAAGAAATTCCATTCCTTCTTGGGCCTTGTTTCCTCAGTGACCCTCATTCCACGCCCTGCACGTGCCCTAGGGCAGAGCTGAGCACAAGGGGCACGCCAGAACTGCTGTGAGTCTCTTGCTGAGGGGCCATAACTGGACTGGAGTATGGGTGGTTAAGAAAAACTGCAGCCGCCCCAGTCTTCCAGGGGAAAAAGGTGCAATTTAAAGGGCAAGCTGGAGGGGCCCTATTTTGGGGTGGCCTTGCACAAAAGCTGCGTGGGCTTCCTGCTTGCTACTAAATGTCACTGCATGCGCTTCCTCTCCCTAGCCTGTCCTCCTGTGGGTTGGGAGGATTATGCAACCGGAGCCCTGTGAGTCATCAAGGTCGTGACAAGCTGTCCGCAAAGTTGTCATGATATGGTACGCTCGGGGTTTTTCTCCCCCCCTTTTTTCAGGCTATTTGTGGGGTGGTTTTGTTTAACTTTACAGTCTCTTTCCTTCTAATTTTTGCTCCTCATCGTGCTTTTTTCTTTGAGTGCTTGGACTACGGGGTTCTGAAGGCCTTTAACAATCGCGATCTCTGTCTGCAAACGTTACCTGTCCTTCAAGACAATGAGCTGAGGGTGTCGGTCCTGGGCAGGGGTATATCAAGTCGCCAGGCACCAGTTTCCATTCTCAAATCAGCTGCCATCAGCCAGCCCGCCCAGCCTACAGCCTGCCTGCACCCCGGACTTGGGCTGTGTCCTTCACATCAGGCATGTTTCGGGTTGTTGAGGTAACTGGTTACATCCATAGCGACCCAGTGGCCTTGAGTCAGGTGACTCTGGGGCTAGCCTCCATCCTCCCAGGATGAGTGAGCTGACTTGGTCCCAGGGCCCAGCTGCCGTGGGTCACACGGCTGGGTCCAAGGCCACTAGGAAGTGCTCCCCAGTGTGGCAAGGCAGAAACTGACCTGCCCTCCATTCCCAGCCCGAGGGCCTCCTCCTCCAGGCTGGCATTGGAACCCTCCCAGCATGAGTAACGCCGGTCCCACACTGCTCGCCACAGGGTCTGGAGAGGCTTCCCGCCACATGCTGAGCAGTTCTGGCACTTTCCAGGTCTGCTCTCCAGGCTTCAGAGAACAATGCCCAGCAATGAGCATTCCAGAAGATTCTCCCGCTCTAGGGAGGGAACATAGGTTCAGGAAGGTGAGGAACCCTGGGTTGGGAGTGAAGAGGAGGCACTTTGGCTGATCTTACCTTGAGTGTGAAGGTGACACCGCTAACCTGCCTGAACCCCAGTTCCTTCACCTTTTCTTATTTTGTTTGGGCTTGGTTTGAGGGCTACACCCAGTAGTGTCAGGGCTTACTTCTGACTCTGAGCTCAGGGATCACTCATGGTGGGCTTTGGGGATCATATAGGTAGCTGGGGATCAAATCTGTGTCTGCTCTATGCAAGGCAAATGTCGTCTCACCCACTGTACCATGGGTACCTCTGAGCACCTGTCACCTCTGTCCTCAGCTTCCAGCTCCTCTATCCTTTGAGGTGGAACAATAACACACTTGAGAAATGAGCAGGAAGTCATTACATTTTTTGTTACCATCTCTCGCCTTATATTCCAGAAGTGGCTTCCAAAGGGCCCTCACTACTCCAGACACTGCATGATCTGCCCAGTCCTTTACGCCTCTCCACTGCCAGCTCCTGCCCCTACCTGTCCCTGTCCCATCCCTGGTTTTGCCAATAGCCAGTGCATCCTTGTTTCATGTCCTTGCTCTGGACTCTGAGTGTGCCTCACCTGCGCTTGCTTCTGCCTGCCTGCCTCCCTGCCCCCGCAGAAATCTGGGGATGTTCCTGGCTTAGTGCGGGTGGGGTCGCCTCCCAGAGGAGCAAGTGGTACTGCAGATCAGACCTGCTCCTTTGTGCAGAGCATGAGCCTGTATGTGAGCACCCCCAGACCCTTGCAGCTTACTCCTGAGAGTCTTTGCTTGATTTCTACAAGTTAAGTGGTGGGAACCTCGCCACAGCCCCTCGGATGGTAGAGCCTCTCCTTACCCACTGGGCCCACCACACACTTAATTTTTGTGAGTTTTTTTGGCTGTTATTTTGTTAATGAGTTCTGGGATCCTATCCAGATGTGCTCAGAGGTTATTCCTAGCTCTGTGCTCAGGATCACCTCTGGTACCTTGGGGCCCCTACATGGGATACAGGATAGAGCTCAGCAACTCATCAGAGCCTAGAGGCAAACGCTGAGACCTCTCTAGTCCCTGGACTTAATTTTGTTTTGTTTCTGCCTTTGGGGGTCACACCCAGTAGTGCTCAGACTTAGTCCTGGCTTTGTGCCCAGGGATGACCATACACGGTGCTAGGGATCATAGGGCCAGCCGCATGCAAGGCAAATCTGCTGTACCATCACTGTGGCTCCTCAATTGAATTGAGATTCACATTGTGGAAAACAATGGAAAATAGCTCAGACTTGCCATAGGAATGATCTGTCTCCTTCCATGGACATATCAACTCCATCAGGCAGGACTTTGTTCTGTTTGGCTCGGCAGTACCAAGAACCCAGAGCCTAAAATCGAACCTGACCTCATAGCAGATGCTCTAGGAACACTCCTTCCTAAATGAATGAAGCAAGAACGTGCAAAGACAGCACAGTGCTGGGCTCCTCCAGTCCCAAGAGACCGGGACCTTCCAAAGAAAAGGACCTTTTCCTCCTGGGAGGCGAGCAGAGAGCCAGGAATAACCCCCTGAGTGCTGCTGGATGTGACCCCAGAACCCAAAACAAAACAACAGGAAAACCCACAAAATTAAGTGTAGTGTGCCTAGTGGGTGGCTGGAGGCTCTTCCACTTCTCTCCCTCCCTTGGGTCGCCCTGAGTTCCTGATTGAACAAGAGTATCCATGTACCCACGGAAGTCTAGGCATCGTCGGCATTGGGCTGAAGGCTCTGGGGAGAAAACAGACTCGAGCCCCATCCTTAGAGAAAGCAAGGCACCTCAAAAGTCCAGTTTCTGGAAAAGAGGGCGCCAGTTGGTAGCAAGAAACACATCCGACTTTTACAAGCAGCAGGGTGCTGACCAGGGCGGGCTCCCGAAGGCCCGCTAAATGAAGGGGAGTAGAAGGAGCCTTGCCTCTGAAGCTTGATGGCTTCCCCTCTGACCACATAGTGCTAGAAGGAGTTCCCTGGAGCTTTGAAAAACTCCACTGTTCCTTGAACTCGGGAAATGAAAATGCACTTAGGCTGCTCTCTTCTTACTTTTGAACGCAGAACATCTTTCTCCAGTGGAAAGTTAGTACATGGAGACTCTCTAAAACAGGAATAGAATGAGCGTAAAACCAGCATCACTGCTCTTGGCATTTATCCACAACATAAAACCACTAATTTGAAAGGATCTATATGCACACCTATATACATCACTGCACTTGGTACAATAGCCAAGATGGGAAAGCCCAAATAGCCAACTAAGGGTGAAAAGATGGAGAAGTTGTGGCACATATACCCAATGGAATACTATGAAGCTCTAACAAAGAACAAAATCATGCAATTTGCAGTAATATGGATGGAGCTAGAGGATATTGTGCTGAGTGTAAGGGAGTCAGAAGAAGAGGGTGGATGCAGATTGCTCGGTTTCATTGTGGGTCTTACAGATACACAGCCAGGGATCCAAAAAGGGCCAAAGGCAACAATGAGAGAACGAACCCACACAATTGAGTTACTGAGGGAGTTGTTGAGAGGGAGGATGTTGGGTACACTGTGATAGAGGTGGTGTTGGAATTATGTTGTAAGAAGTTATTATTAATAGTACAGTAAAGCACAGAATCTCAATCAGTTTGAAAGAAAGAGAAAAAGAAAGAGAGAGAGAAGAGAAAGAGAGTAGGAACAAAAGAAAGAGAGAAAAAGAAAGAAAGAAAGTAAGAAAGAAAGAAAGAAAGAAAGAAAGAAAGAAAGAAAGAAAGAAGAAAAAAAAAAGAAATAAAGAAGAAAAAAAGAAAGAAAGAAAGAAGAGAGAAAGAGAGAGAGAGAAAGAAAGAAGGAAGGAAGAAGGAAGGAAGGAAGGAAGAAGGAAGGAAGGACGGAAGTAAAAAAAGGAGGGAGAGAAAGAGAGACAAAGAAAGAGAGACCTACCAAGGGATCCTAAGAATTAAAAAAAACAATAAATAAAGAAAAGGGAAGCTGGATAATTCCCTCAGGAAATTGCTAGTGTTTCTTGAGCCCAAATTCAAGATTTGTAACTATTCCTGACACACCTAAGTGATTCAAGCATTGGTCGGGAAGGGTGCGCCTATTTTGGCAGCCATGCACCAGGCCACAGTGCCTTACTCAGAGCAACACTCCCAAGACTTCTGCTCATGGCTCTTCTGCACCCAAGAAAGGCATCCCGGAGTAGCTTGCAAAGCACCGATTCATCGCCTGGTTGGTTCTGAATTCACTGTACTAGTTACCTCTTCACAAATCTTTCACTCGTGGCAAATGTCTCCAAACCCCCTTGTTTGGGACCCACGCCCACTCCTCAGAAGCCAGGCTTTATCTGAACGCATACACACACACACACATACGCACAAGTATTTATTTATACCTCGCGGGAGTTGAGCAGACGGACGCCCATACGCCGTTCCATGCTTCCTTCCTCTCTCGTTTCGCCCTCCAGATTCCACTCACAGCTCGGTGTTTTGAAGACTCTGTAGAGAGCTCAGACATATCTGAAAAATAAACTCAGAAAACCAAAGCGCTATTCCTTGACGTTTGCTTCATGCTCCTGGACAGACGGCCCATGGATGCCTCTCAGGGTGAGCTGAGGCCGAAGCAGCAGCTGGAGGGTGGGCAGGATCTGAGACTTAGACTTAGGCACAAACGGAAATGGAGCAGCCCAGGCCTCGGCCATGTGGGAGCCCTGGCAGATCTGGATGGGACCTACAGAGGCTGACGAGGCCCCAGTGCAGGAGGTGAGCTGGGAAACCCATCCAGGTGTCAGGCTCAGGCACCTTCGCCCCAGGGTCTTAGAGGCCAAGCTCAGGGACCTCAGATCCAGCAAGCAGGACACAGAGTGATTCTGAAGACCAGAGCATCAACCTCACAGCCACTGAGTCTCTCCTGGCTGTGCAAGCAACTATCACATGAAGCCACTCAGATCTGGCTATTCTGAAAAGCAGAGTCCAAGAGGTAGCTTGAGGGCTCGCAGCAGAATCCTTGATTTGATCCCTAGAACCCCATGGTTTTCTGCCAGAGGGTGGCTTCTACTAGGTGTGCGGCTCGCAAGCCCACAAAGAAGGAAGGAACCGAGAGGCTCCTCAGGTCCCGCAAACTCACAAATAGGGACCCTCTTCCGAAAGTGTTTGCTGTGTGACGACATGCAGGTTGCTTGGCCTTCATATGACCCAGATCCTTCATTCTTTGCCCTTTCACCCTGTATCACTTCACTTGTCTTCCCGCTGTTCATCAGTTTGCCTCGGGAAAGGGCACTAGTAACACTTCCATATGTCCCTGTCTTGTGCTAGTGTAGCCTAAGGGCATCTGCTCGCCCAGGAACAGTGGAAGAGCCTCAAACAATTCCTCCTTCCAGGTCATGGAATGAGATCTATAATTGTTACTGAATGTCAGATTTAGCCATGACATGGGTAAATTCACAGGCTCTGCCATGTGGGTGGTATACTCGGTAGTAGGGTAGGTTCTCAGTTTGTGCATTTACTGATGAACCACAATGGGAAGAGATCAGCTTTTTCTTGAAGGAGTTTGGCGAGCTGTGGAGTCCGGATGTTGAAAAAATGTGGCGTGTGTGTGCGCTGGGTTCCTCTGGCTTCTTGCGAGGCTCTATTGGGATGGCAGGTCAAGGCTAGAACCCACCTTCCTCCTGGGCTCCTCATGATCGCTGGAGCAAAGGAGAGCCGTAGCAGCTCTGCCCCGTATCTGTCTCTTTACCCTGTAGGTAGACATAAATATATGGAATAGGCTGGAGACTGGAGGTAACAGGGTGTTGTCTCTCTGCCTGTGAGGGAAGGCAGGTGGGAAACTGTCCTCTTCTGAACGCTCTTCCACCACATGCCACCATTTGAAGAACCTCTGTACCCCATGACCCGCCTCCCTGAGGAGTAACCACCTCTAGTCTTCATTCTACTATTTGGAAACTGGGCTAGTAGTTGTCCAGAGTCACATGGAGACTCTTGGACAAAAAGTGACAAGGACAAAATTCTTCCATCCCTTTTTGTGTGTAACCCTTCTCAGAGTTGAGAAAAAGGGCCTAACCCCAAACTTCCCTTAGAAATCCTGTCACACAATGCTTTGTACCTCAGCACCCTTGGCCCCTTGAGGTGTGCTGTGGGACGGTTTGAAACCCTGACTAGGTAGGGTTAAGGGCACCACTAATCTACAGGAAAGGGGAGATTGTCACTCCCTGCAGCTGGAACTCAGGTAGAATGGCTGTAGCCCAGGTGGTGCCAAGCTCAGCTGGATTTGAACATTAATAACATTGCCTCATGGTCATAGGTGATTGGCTGGGGAGAGTACACGCATTCCCAAGCCGGGACTAACCTGATGCTCTTTTCTTGAAAAGTTGGCACTGGGATGTGAAATCAACTGAGGTTCATTGGAATAAGGTCTGGATGGCAGAGGGCGGTTGGCGTTCATCACTGAACGGCCTTTGGGATGTTCAGAGCCAGTGGCCAGACTCCAAAGCTCCAGCAGAGGTTGAGGGACTGACCTTGGAGGCTGCGGAGGCCAGCCCAGAAAGAGATGGACAGTGCTTCTGATTAGGGGAGGCCCAGGGAGCAGGATGCGGAAGCACAAGCCGCCAGAGCAGTGGAGAAGTTGCAGGGGTCCTGAGAGGCACAGGATTGACGGGGTGACTGGGGCCAGAGCGATACAGCGGGAGGGCGCCCTGCCTGGCAAGGGGGCTGACCTAAGTTCCATCCCCGGTATCCCGTATGATGCCCGCACCGCCAGGCGTGAATCCTGGAGTGCAGAGCTAGGAGGAAACCACCCCTGAGTACCCTGCCCCAAACAGAAAAGCAGAAGAAACTGTGGTGGGTGGGCAGTGGCCGAGGGAGGGCGGTAGAGAAGAGGATGATCCTTCGCAGCAGCACCAGGGCACCTGTGGTCTGTTGGAGAACAAGTGGGGTGATGGAATGCGGAGGTGGTTGGTCGGGGAGGCTCTGGATGCACCTCCAACACACACACACACACACACACACACACACACACACACACACACA
>JAJIBD010034459.1:0-36200 GCA_021461705.1 Cryptotis parvus | reverse complement strand
TGACTGCGGGGTTTGGGGAGGCATCCTCTTGTGGCACCATGGCGAAACTTTTTGGAGCTGCAGCAAAGGCCCACCATCTGCGTCCAGGGGCGCGCACGAGGCATATCCCATTTTGGAAATTCGTCAGGCTGGGAATTAGAGTGTGGTGCCTAATTCCCATGAGGTCTGCCCAGGATTTAGCCAATTCCACAACTATAAACAGTAGAAGAGAGGAGTTCCGAGTGAGGGTGAATATGGCTTTGGACACGTCCGTGAGCGAAGCTTCTAACAGCAGCGGGAGGCAGGCTTCAGCCCCCTGATCTTCAAAGATGGTAGCAGAGTCAGAGCGGCTGGGAGCATGCAGGACAGAGAGCAAGCACACAGTGCTGGGAGAGGGAGTGGAGAGAGGGAGAGAGAGAGAGAGAGAGAGAGAGAGAGAGAGAGAGGGAGGTGGAGGGAGCAGGGGAGCAGAGAATTTGTTCAGTTCAGGACAGGCGGTGAGAATTTTTAGCATTTAGTAGGGGTGAGTCACAGAGGTCAAGGTTCAGGTTTTTTACCGCCAGAGCAGATGGACCATAAACTCACAGCGACCGGAGAAATGTTGCGTGACTCTAAGCCTCTCTCCTTTGGCCATGAACTACAGCCTGGTAGAGTGAGCACCTGCCACTCCAAAGCCAGCACTGAGTCCGATGGGAACACTCCCTTATGCTGGGCATGTTTATCTCCGCTAACAGTACTGCTTTAGGTACCAAATCTCCCTGGCGTTAGAGCGAGACCCGGCCTTCTGGTGCTTGCGGACCAAGCTCAAGGGTGCGGGACATTCGCTGGGCCCTTTAGGAGAACCAAGAGTGGAATGGAGAGGCCCATTTGTGGGAATCCCTTGAGAGCTAAAGGGTCCTGTGACCTGGAAGTGCAGACAGCCATGGGAAATACTTCCCAGAAGCCAAGGGACTCACCCAGTGCCCCAGAGTAAGTGTGGGGAGGAGACTGCAGGTGTCTGAATGGAGCAGAGAAACGGGGCCACCTCTACCCCAGATCTGGTCAAGGGCAGCCCCAGGGCTGATTCCACGGGCAAACCTTAGGGCTGAGCCCGTGAAAGGAGCAAAATGAGAATCAGCCCCTAGCCCTGGCCTGCCCTCCCCCTCATTCAGCAGCACCTCAGGAGTCAGAGGAGTGATGAGTGGGTGTAGGGGGCCCCTCTGGGGCAAGGAACCCCTTCCTGATGAGAGGTCTGGAGCTCTGACACTAAGTTAGCTTTGTTTTTATCTTTACATGAGTGAGACCTCCTTGAAGATGATAAAAAGTGCAGAAGGAGCCAGCGCCATAGCACAGCGGGGACGGTGCTGGCCTTTCATATAGCCGAACTGAGTTCGCTCTCCAGTACAACATACAGTCCCCAAAGCACACAGGAATGATCTCTGAGCTTCAGAACCAGGAGTAAGGCCCGAGCACAGCCAGGCCTTCCTCCAAACATGAAACCAAACCAAAACAAACAATAGAGCCAAAAGGGCCCAAAGAATTGAGAAGACCCGCTCTGGGCCGCACCTAAGGGAGGGGGGCAAGAACAGCCTAAGAAAGGCAAGTCTAGGGAACTTCATCTGTGCCATAGTGCAGTTGGGCTCATGACCCAGGTATGTGTGGACGAGAGCCTGACATGCCCCACGTTCCATCCCCGAGCCCCAGGAGAAAGAAGCTGCTTCCCAGGCAGCCCTGGCCCTGCTCCAAGCCCCGCAGTGCCCCGGGAAGGCTCTAGCTGGGCTGGAGGCTGGCAAGGGAAAAACTCTCCCAAACGCCACTTTGGCTTGGTGCTGACTTTGCCCTCTGCCTTCTGCTGAACATTTCTGAAGTTCCAGGCGCTCTGACAGGAGGGTCTGTACTGGCCGACCTGAGGGGTCAATTCCCCCCCATGTCCAAATCACTGCCTGAGGCTGGGACCCCACCTCCCACCCTGCTCCTGTGCATCCATGAACGCACTTTTGCGGCAGGGAGAGGACCCTCCATATAGTGCTTAGGGTCCCACAGCCACTCCCAGGGACGCTCAGTCAAGCCATGCAGACCTGAGCTCAGCGTGGCGTGGTGGCTCCATGCTAGATCCAGCATGGCTGTACTGCTCTGACCGGCTGTGCAAGGCCACCAGGGAGTGCTGGAGCTGGGGCCATGCAGCTCTGGGGATCGAACTCTGGGTCTCACACATGCAGGGTTTGTGTTCCGGCCCCTCTGAGCCATCTCCCTGCTCAGGTCCCTGCCAGGGCACTTTATGTGCAGCCTTCCTCTCCTCAAGAGCTTCTGTGTGTGTGGATGGTGTCAGTCGCCCCAGCTTACGGAGGAGCAGGGCTAGGTAGCCGGCCGCCCATGCAGCTGTACATGTCACAGCACAGACCATAGGACATCCAGCAAAGCGCTGTTCTCCTGTCCGGCTTTTGCCTGTGTGTGTGAGGGAATCTTTGAATTCCCCACACCAAGGCCGAGGTCAGCCTGCGGGGTTCCACTGCGACTGAGGAGGCCTCTGTGTTCGGCCTGTGAACTTCTCGGAACCTTGTTCCCTGAGCAGCGTTGGCTCATCCAAACACCAGCAGGTTCTCGGTTCATGCCGAGCGTGTCCTACCCACTGAGTCACGTGAGGGGGCAGACACAGCTGACCCTAGGTGGACAGTTCACTGGGACGTCAAGGTCCCAGAGGGAGGTGACTCCCAAAGTCATAGGTGGTCACGGGAAGTAGCCCCAGGTTCCCCGGTGCGCCAGTTCCCCTGTGGCCCCCTCTCTCCGCTGAGGGCCTTTTGGGGCGCCCGAATGTTGGCCAACACACACTGCCCAAGTCTGCACATGGAAATGGGGACACTAAGCCCCCCAAGATGACCTTCTCCAAGATGGAGATAAACATAGGTGGTGGCCCTACAGGCTACACCAGCAGGTCGGCGCAGGATGATCTGGGCTCTAGAGAGGACCAGGGAGGGTAGGGAGAGACAGGAAGTACAGAAGAATCCCAGAACCGGAAGTTCTTCCCGATGTCTCTGCTCCCCGTGACTGAGGGGCTCACCACACACTCTCCACCCGAAGTCCTTTCCCATGGGATCACTTGAGACATTTCAATGAGCCTCTCCCTCCTTGGGGACCCCCTGGCCACCTGCTGACCTTGCATTTACACGTGCCAGCTCAGTTCTCCCAGGGCAGGAGGGAACCCCGCTCACACTCCAGTGGAAACCAGCCCACACCAAGGGCCTGGCTCCCAACCTGGACTCATGCAAATTCAACAAGGGCACTCAGTTCATTCGGAGTGTAAAGACCTGTCAGTGTTACTGCCGTGGCAGCGCCAGTCACTGGCGCGCACAGGAGGAATAAATACGCGGTGCTTAACTTAACCATCGCGCTGCTCCGCCGGCGCTTGGCACTGCCGCATGACTAAGTGGTGCTTACATAACTGATATTTTTATTCTTTTGCCCCTTCTCACAGAGAGAAGACGTTACATTTCCTTCTTCTGCAAAGTGGAGCAAAAGACAGAAGCGGTGGGGGTGAGAGATTGTCTCTGAACCTGCACAAACCACGGCAGGTGTCCCCTTAGATGTCGGGCCTTGTGGTTGAGCCAAGTGCTGTTTTGTATGCATGAGGCCCTGGGTCGGTCCCCAGCGCACAAAGCAGGGAGCAGGGGAAGAAAATGTCAGCCCCCCTTACTGTGAATACTGTGAAGCATCCATGTAAAACAGCTCGTGAGCTAGTGTCTGAGCCAAGCCTCCTTTTTTTCTATCTGTAAAGGAAGGGATTTGGATTCGGTCATCCATAGCAAGCCTGATATTCTACTACTTGGGACAGTCTGTCACTAAAAGCAACCAGGGGCTGGAGCAATAGTAAGCAGATAAGGCACTTGCCTGACATGTGGCCAACTTGATTTGATCCCTGTCACCCCATATGAGACCTTCCAGGAGTGATCCTGAGCACAGAGGCAGGAGAAAGCCCTGAGAACTACAAGGTGTGGCTCCAAAACAAAAATAAATTAACTAAAACATGCACAGCCTTCCCAGGATCTCATTTATTTTTTGAATGATGCTGTTTCTACTCGGTAGCTCCATATACCCCAGTTCTCAATAAATACAGAATCTCACTGATTGGCTCACTTTCTTTTATTTCGGGGCGGCTTTTTGGGTCACAACCGGCAATGCTCAGGAATGACTCCTGGCTTTGCACTCAGGCATGCCTATGGGATGCTGGGGATTGAATCCAGGCTGACCGCATGCAAGGCATGCAGGCTGCTAGTTATGACTCCAGAACCTTGGCTTGCTATTTCAGTATCCCCCTCTATTTCTCCTCTCTTTCAGTTTGGGGCTACACCCAGTGATTCTCAGTGATTCTTCCTGGCTCTGAGCTCAGCGGTCACTCCTGTGGTGCTTGGGGGACTCTATGGGGTGCTGGGGATAGAAATAGGGTCAAACACATGTAAGGCAATTGCCCTACCCCTCTTTTCTTTGTTTAAATAAGTGCCACTTTTCTGTTCTCTTTTTAATAGGGGCCATTCTCAGTGGTATTTGGGAGCCACTAGGCAATGCTCAAGTGGACCAGTATGTGCTCAAGGGGGCCGTATGTGCTGGGGATGGAACCTAGCACCTTGGACATGTGAAGCATGTGCTCTACCACTTGAACCACACCCGGCCCTCCTCATTTCCTCTCCTGCCAGGCACTGGAAGCCCAATGTTCAAGCAGCAGAACAAAGCATGTGCTTCATTCAAGAGGACTATGCCTGTCAAAGAAGTACTTAAGCTGGTGCTGGGGTCATGAGACAGCAGGTAACAGAACGCAGAGAATTGGGTGAATCCCCCTGTTGTGGCAAGGGAACAGGACCAGGAGGAGGTGAACTTGGGCAGACCTTGAATGTGCACAAATCAACTCAATGCAAGATGCCCAGGAGTGTCCGAGGACGGGTCTGTCTGTGCAGACATCAGGAGGGAGAAGGCCTCAGAGTGTTGGTTTCCGTCGAAGGGTGAAGGGAATTGGAGCCTGGAGCCGGAGAGGCAAAGGGAAAAAACATTTGCCTAGCACGTGGCTAACATGGGTTTGACCCCGCCCCGGCACCCTATATGATCCCCTGAGACCCTTTAGGAGTGAACTCAGAGCACAGAACCAGGAGAAAGCCCTGAGCACTGCCAAAAGAAATAGAAAACGTGAAGTTGATTAAATGCATCAACTAAAGAACAGGAGGCCTTTAGGAAGCCATCTCTTAAGAGCTTTGGAAACAAGCTGAGGAAGGGATGAGGCGGGGAGGGGCGGAGTGCAGTGGGACGAGAATAAGGTAAAGCCTCATAATACTAAAATAATACCATTTTATTATATAAAATAAAAGGCTCCAAAAGGAAAGATTCTTCCCTACATCTAAAAACAAATCTATAAGGCCTTCTGGACTTCCACGATCACCCTTGGGAGACTTGGTATCCCAACCCCCAAATGCACTAAATAATAAAGCCCTTTCAATTTTGTGGTGTGGCCTACAAGAGCTCAGTCTTCTCCTCTGGCAGGGCACAATCCCCTGTCCACAGAGATGAGCAATGCCAGCGTCCATCTCAGGGAAGAGTCGAATGTGGTCTAGCTAACATGCAGGGGGCTGGTGCAGTTGCTGGCAAACAAGGTGGGCTTTTAGCTCCGTATTCCCTCCCGGGGTTTCACGCTGCCTCCCCTGCCCCTGGGGGACAAAGGCTGCCGTGACAGAGTGTGTGGGTGAGTGATCACTGCAGGTGCTCTCTCAGTGCTGCCCCTCACTCCTTTTACACACACAGAGACTCACACACACACACACACACACACACACACACACACACCCTCGTGTGCACACTGACAGCCACCCACCTTTAACACCTGTGGGTTCAGTGGATGCCAAAGGCCCGGAGCCCAGGAGCTCCCAAAAATCCTCATTGGAGAGGGGTGAGGGGTGGGTGACTCATCCCCAGGCAGTTTTGTTGGACTCCCGAGGCAGCCACCAGGGCTGAGCGCCCTTTGTGAGTGCAGCCACCAAGGGGCTGAGGACGCGACTCTTACGTGGCTTCCTTCCCTTTCTGTTCAATATTCATTGGCCTGGGGCCCCGGGATCACCTCCTAAGTAAACTATCTGCTCCTGAAGCTGTGACTCAAAGTTAGTTTCTGCAAAAATCCCACCCAAGACAGTGAAAAGAGTCACCTTGATTTGGGGGTAAACTAAAGGCAGCAGAAAAGGTGATTTGCTCCTGCTACTCAAATAGCTGGTTGAGTGGGGAGCAAGCCTGGGCCTGTGGGCTCCTGGCAGGGGCTACCCATCAACCCGCACTTATCCAACATCCACATGCGCTTTCCCAGGCACCCAGGTCAGAGGTCAGCTGTGCGAAAGTCCTTCTATCCCTACTGGAGGCGAGAATCGGAGGCTCAGCAAGAGGGGAAGGGGCAAGGTGTGAGGCTGCCAGCTGTGGTCCCGTTCTCTGGGACACAGCCAGGCAGCCGCCCACTATCCAAACCCAGCAAAATGGGCACCGCCTCTGCTCCCATCTGCTGGGGCCCCAACACATGTTTGCAAAACGGAGTTATTGGCCCTCTTGGGAGGAGGAGGGAAAAGGAGGTGGGTGTTGGGTTTTTCCCCCTTCCTCCAGGAAAGGGACATCAAACTTGTGGTCTTTTTATACCAACAGCAAAAGAAGTGTGCTAGCCACAGAAATGACTTGAACACCAGCAGTAGGAACACACAAAGGACAGCAAGCAGTCAATAGACGCTAGTCGGACAGTGTACCTTGAAAAGCAAGCAGATTCGTCTTGTAAACGGTGCAGCTATTTATTGCCGGGGAAAGGAATCCAAGGGGAGAATATCACGAAGGAACAAAAGACATTTTCTGTCTCTTTAAATAACTCAGGCAGCTGACATCTCAGTCAACAGAGGGAACAAAAGATATTGTGTGTTCTGAGAAAGGAAACGATTTTTCTCTTGAAAAGAAAGCAGATGTTATCACCTCACCCTGGAGAAGTTTGAGGAACTAAAGCACAATTTGACTTTCCCAGGTTCAATAAACACAGCTTTGATGTGCTAACAACCCCCTAATGAAGCCAGACTGGTCAATGAGTCAAACTTGAGGTGCCTCAGAGACTGTTATGACAGTCTGCCTTCCTGTGGAACGAACCTCACACGCTGCCGACCCTCTCTTCCAATCTGTCCAGGCCTCTTCCCGGAGCCTTGGTGAGGGGCTAATTGCAAATGCATTCATTCATAAAATTCATTATGTTTACCATATGGTTGAAGAAATAGGATATCCACCGACGTTGGAGTCTAGTGGTCACTCCTGAGATCCTGTAAGGAGGATTCTTGCTGTGGGCAGGTAAGGGAAGTATCCCTGTTGGGGGTGGGGTGGGAGAGGGGGATGAGGAGCTTCTCTCCTTGAGCTTCGGCATCTTTTTTTCTCTGGCCCTCTTGAGGTTTGGGGGAGAATATGGATAAACAGGTGGGATTTCACCAAGATGAAAAGCAAAAGTAGTTCAGCTGGGCCAGGACGGTCCGAACTGTGGAGCTGGTAGAGATAACGCTGGGGAGAGGCCTTGGTTCTAATTTGGAGGAGCTGCAGCAGCATGGACGTCCAGCCCTTTCCCAGAGGCCAAGGGAGCCACTGATGGCTCTGAATGCTGAGCTCAGCTGCTGTCCTACTAGCGTCAAAGAGCTCGAGCCAGTGTTCCCGGAGGTGACTAGAGCTTGGTATGCCCATTGCACAGGTGGCTAAACTGGGGCAGAGGCAAGACAGACAGGAAGAGAGGGGACAGTTGTTATAAGTGAGCAAAGTAGACAAGCCTTTATCAGTTGGATCAGAGGCCGGCTCCAGGGAGTGGCTGCTCTGCGCCCCTGCCAGCCACCTGGACGTTAGGACACATTCATTGAGGGCTGGTCCATATCCAGGTTTTCCACGAGAAGCCCTAAGACACTTGATGCTTAGTTAGCTCAGCCCTTGAAAAGTTGGCTTCAGGTAGGAACCGTCTCTGGCTGGCTTAATTCGCTTTTCAGTCTCTCTGCAGAATCTGTTACAGGGAGTGAAACTCGGCATGATTTTCGCATTTCTGCAAGAGCCACTGAGCTCCTCAAGCATTTGGATTCCCGCATCCCTTCTACTCCTTCGGGGTAGGACTTTGGAAATGTATGTGCCAGTCGATACTCTATTAAGCAGAAAGGTCTGGGTGTGGGGGGGGGTGGGGCGAATGCAGGATAAATGAAAATTTCCCCGTCATCGCGGAGATCTGTTGATAAAGCTCAATTTATCGCCATCGTTTTTGACGGGCTAGGGTTTTTTTCCACAAAATGTCTAAATCCTCTTTTTCTGCCCTCTGATGGCGATAAAACGGGTTCCTCACTGAGGTGGCTTATTTGCAGGCCACAGAGGAGAAATGTGGTCATCAATAACCACAGATCTGTCCCTTTGCACAGGGAAAGGGAGTGGCACGTGGGTGGGGATTCTAGGGATGCAAACAGAGGGTGCCCCACCCACTTTCGCCCAGCCCCACCCACTATCACGATGCCCCGCCCACTTCCAGACACGCTCCGCCCTCACCCCCGCCACTCTTTCCTCCCCTTCTCAGCGGAGGAAGCGGGTCCTGGGGTCTTACCTAATCTCCACCGGATTTTCAAGAGGAAAAAGAGAGACGTTGGGGCATGGAAGGGGCCGCGGAAATACCATTAAAAGGATTTGTTTTAAATGGCCACTTCAGGGCAGGTCCTAGGGGTCAGCACATCCAGGGTCAAAGAGAGCAGAAGAAGGCGCACTCCCACTTCGTTCTTCCCGCCTCTGCTGTTCATTACTGCGGCCTTGGGCAGCGGCTGCCCTCTTGGGCCTCATTATCTGGCTCCATAAATGGGCAGGGCCGGGCTGGGGACTGCGGGGGGGTCCCCTCTGTGTGGCTGCATACTCCTTGCCTTGCCTGTCTGGTCACCGCTAGGAGGTGTGGGGGAGATGGAAATAAAAAATAATTGAAGTTCTGGGTGAGCTGCAAAGCCTGACGGGCTTCGGGGAGTCGCTGTGTCTGGGAGAGGTTCCCCAGCACTCAGGAACTGCTTGATGCAAACCAGCTGTGATCAGATTTGAGGGGAGATCTGAGGCCTGGGGCCCCGAGGAGGACACACGGGGGGTGTCCTTGCACTGGCTCCCTGCTCACTCCCGTCCCCCCCTCGGCCTGTGCAAGCACCCCTAGGTCCCCAGGTGATGGCAGGCAGAGATGGGGTGTGTCTGCCCAGAGAAAGCCCGAGACAGCCCCAGAGAAAGGCCCGGTCATGGACACCTGCAGTATCTGGACAGTTCAAGCCTTCACCTGACTCTGGCCCTCAGGATTGTGGAAGGAGATAAAAGCTGAGGGTCCCCCCATCCCGGTGGGCCTCAGGACCCCTTAACAGCTGTTCTGTGACCTCGGACAAGCTCATGTTCACCTTGGAAATCTACTTTCAGAGAAACCTGCTTTCGAGGTTTGTTGGAAAGTCACAACTGAGTCAAAACCCTCTTTTTCACTTGGGCTTTGGGTCCCATCAGTAGTGCTCAGGGCTTTGTCCTGCCTCTGTACTCAGGGTTCACGCCTGGCAGACCTCGGGGACCATATGGGATGCCACAATAGAACCAGGTGCAAGGCAAGCCCTTAGCAGCTGCGCTATCCTGTCTTCCGGTCCTGACCCGCCTTGCTCTCCGCACTGACCTTTCTGGGATTCCTTATATGGCACAATGCCCTCACTGGACAGCTACTTTCAAGGCTACACAGCGCTCTGGAGGTTCTGCTGCAGCTGCACGAGAAGACTCTCCCCCTCCTGCCCATCCCAGCATCTCACAACCACCATAGGAGCCACCCGCCCTCAGAGCTCCCCTTCACTCCTACACTTCGACCTTGAGGCACTGGGGTTCTCTCCAGGGCGAGGAGCCGACTCCCAGCCCTGGCTCATCCTGCCAACTCCAGGTTGGAGGGAAGTAGAGGAAAACTGTCTTGGAGGGAGCTGGAGGTCGGTCAGGGCTTTTTTTTTTTTTTTTTTTTTTTTTGTGGTTTGGTCTCCTTAGCCTGAGGCTTAGCGGAACTGTAGACCTATTTGGCATCTGTGTGGATAGCGTCTCTGCCTGTGACCCCAGCTACAGGACAATGGGGGCCATTGATAACTTTCACGTGGAATGAGAACATCTGGTTCAAATCACTCACAAGAGCACGCAGGCACACACACGCACACACACACACACATACCAATAGGAATCCATTACAATAGAGAAAAAATTACTTGGACTCAGAACTAAATAAAGCAGAACCCCTATGCTGGTGGGAGGCAAAAGATTGCTATGGACACACACTTGAGTTAGAAATCAGAAACTACCCCAAGGTCCCCCAGCTAGTGAGGGGCAACAGTGGCATAGGAAGCGGGGTCCCCCACTCCGAATCAGAGCCGTCTCTCCATTGTGAGTACCCTCCAGCAGAGAAGAAAGCAGGCCACTGCCGGGGCCCTGAGAACAGAGGGAGGCACTGAGAGGCACCCACTGCTTTCAGTGGGGAGAGGGGAGCACCAGGCAGCCAGTGGCCTCTGGTCACCTATACCAGCCCACTTGTACCACCACTCAATAGGATAATCTGAGGGCCACTCCTCCATCAACAAGCAGGGTAAACCCCAGGGAACCACAGTGCATGCTGGGGCCGCACGCCCAAGGTGCCTCTTCCCCAATGCCTGCTCTCTCCTCGGAGAACCCCTGTGGGGAACCAGGTCCATCTCGGTCCCTCTGTGGCCTCCTTCTTTTCCCCCAGTTCCCCATTCAGGGTCTCCCCCTGCCACTAGGCCTCTGTTGCCCTTGATCCCTTCATGAACTTTCCCCAGGGAAGGGAAATGGTCAAGCCGACTGCGTGGGCGAGCTGTGTTTCCCCACATCTTCTGGGAGAGACCCCCTTCCCACAGGTGCTGTCGCTGACTCCCTGGCAGGGTACCCTTCCCTTGGGGCCTCAGGAACGCAGCAAGGGGAGGGAGACAGGGTGGATATGGGGTATGAGAGATCTTAGGTGATGAATGGTGAGGGCATCTCCTGGCCCACCCGGCGTTTCAGCATCATCAGGGGAGGCAGGAGACTCAGAACGTGACTGCGGGCAGTGATGAGCTCTTGGGACAGGAAGATTTCACATGGAGTTTTGTTTGTTGGGGGGGGGGAAAGCACACCCAGGGATGCTCAGGGCTTACTCCTGGCTCTGTGCTCAGGGATCCCTCCTGGTAAGCTCACGGGCCATATGGGGTGCCAGGGATTAAACCCAGGTCAGCCACATGCAAGGCAAATGCTCTCCCTGCTGTACTATTGCTCCTGCCTGCCACGTGGATTCATAAAGGCAGACATTTAATCCCGCTAGAGTGGGGTCCTCTCTCTGCATGAATTGGATTCCCAGGTCTTCTCTGGACCCTGCTTCTTTTACTCAGGCTTTCTGGTCAGTGTGGCCGCCATGTGTCCAGCACCCAGGAGAGAAGGGAGGCCAGGGCCTGCACCTCTCTGCCACCACCAAATCCAGGCCTTGTCCCCTCTGCTCACCTCACTGGGGGGTCTACTTGGGGACCATCTGGCTCACTCTCTAGCTCCTGATCTGGGAACTTTCTCTGTCTCTGCCTGCTAGGCTCCTGCTAGACCTGAATACCAATCTGACCTGTCTGCTACCCCCCCATAGAACCTATTGTTTATTTCTATTTCTTGGTTTTGGAGTCACATCTGCAGAACTTCGGAGTGAGAGATACACTCCAGGTTCTGTGCTGAGAGATCACTCTCGACTCTGAACTTGCCTCAAAGGACCTGATGTGGTGCCAGGGACCAAGGCATTGTGCAAGATCAGCACACCCAGTGATGCTCAGGGGCTTACTCCTGGCTCTGTGCTCAGGGATCCCTCCTGGTAAGCTCATGGGTCATATGGGGTGCCAGGGATTAAATCCAGGTCAGCCACATGCAAGGCAAATGCCCCACCCATTGTACCATCTCTCTGGCCTTGCTCTCCCATTCTACCCTATAGTTCCATAAGGCTGAGAGTCTATCCCATGAGGCTGAGGGTCTTGCTACCCCATGTTCGTGAGGTTTGGTGAGTAACAGCAATCTCTGGGGTCTCAGACGCCTGGTGTCTAGTAGCAGTGAAACCAAGGGCTTCCCCATTTCCCCTTCACACAGCCTTTTCTCTTGAGGACCAAATTCCTGTTTAACTACCTTTTTAGTTCTAAAAAAATACGAAGAATCAGAGTCAGAGAAAAATAATCTGGAAAGCTCATTATTTCCCGAGTAGAGTCATTGTGTGTGTGTGTGTATGTGTGTGTGTGTGTGTGTGTTTTAGGGTCACACTGGTGATGCTTTGGCAGCATGCAAGGAGAATGTCCTACCCACTGTACAATTGATCTGACCCCCAGAGGAGTATTTTTATTTTTTTACTTAAGAACATGAAGAGCTGGACCCAGTGGGCAGAGCTCATGGGCTGAGTGCAGGCTTTGCAATACAGGAGTCCAGGTTCTATCCCAGGCAATGCGTGTTCCTCCAAACACCATCATGAGTGACCCCTGAACACAGAACCTGTGTAGCCCTTGAGCACCACTGGGTGTATTCCCCAAAACAAACACAGCAGATATTGAGTGGGGAAGCATCCCACAACCATCTGGTCAACCTCTTTGGTTTTCACAAATGAGAAAACTAGGTTGCAAGAGAGATGTTGGTTGCCTTGGACCATGAAGAGCCATCATCAGGGCCCTACTGCTGTCCACGGTGTCCCTGAGGCCCTGTTTGATATAGGGATCTCAGTGGTCTACTCAAAAGCTCACTCTGTACACAGTGAGTCTGCCCTCATTTCCCTCGTGGTTGAAACCTTCCCATCACATCACTTCCTATTGTCTTCTCATAATAAAATCTAAATTCCGTAGGGGAATGAATCCCTGCTGCCTTCACCAGCCACATCATTTACTATGGCCTGGGGTATACCCACCCCATATCAACTAGCCCTTACCTGTACAGGCCTTGGAATCCCAGACCTCCTGACCCTTGATGGCATCTTTATTTTGGGGCCACACACTGCAATGCTCAGGGGTTACTTCTGGCTCTTCACTCAAGGATCAATCCTGGTGGTGCTCAGGATTGAACCTGGTGGTTCAATCCCCAGTATCATGTAAGATACTGGGATTGAACCCAGGTCAGCCATGTGCAAGACAAATGCCTTACCCACTGTACGGTCTCTCTGCCCCCAACAGCATCTTAGCCTTCTTTCTTAACCCTCTTTATTTTGTCAGTTCTCATTCACTTTTTGTGTTATCCTAAATGTTCTATTCTTTAAGAAACCCTTCAAAACTAGACCAGAGACCCTTCCAGAGGGTGCATGAGTACTTGCTTCTTTGCTTCTCTCTATCTCTAGCTGTGGTAAAGTACATGGCTTAAAGTACAAAGGAAGGTATAATCTCAGGTGGTGGTATTTCAGGATTCATGACAACATAAAGACAATGCCTGCTTCAGCCCAGGCCCTGTAGAGGACTTCAGAACAACAGTCTAACAATCAGCCCTGGGCTCAAATCCCAGCTTGGCCATTTTTCTGGCCAATCCTAGCTTGGCCAGATTATTAATCTGTAAAATAGATTAACAATAACCTCTTCGGAGTTAGTACAGCAGGCAGGGTGTTCGCCTTGTATACGGCCGACCTGGGTTTAATCCCAGCATCCCATATGGTCTCCTTGAGCACCACCAGGAGTAATTCCTGAGTGCAGAGCCAGGAGTAACCCCTGATCATCGTCGGTGGTGACCAAAAACTCACAATAAATAAATAAATAATCATAAATAAATAATCATAAGTAAATAATCATAAATAAATAATCATAAATAAATAATCATAAATAAATAATCATAAATAAATAATCATTAACTCTTGGTGGAATAGTTGCACAGATTAACAAGGCCCAGGCACAAAGTTAGAGGCTTATAGGATGATATAAGTTGTTGTTATTCATGATCAAACACTCTTTGAAAAACATTAAAAGCATAATGGCAGCTGTGACATAGTGCTAAATCCAGTAAAAAGTCAGAGGGCAGCAAGTAGGAATCCCAGGCTTGTTAACAAAGAATCCAAGTCACCAGGCACTGCTTTCCAGCGCCGTACTGGCAAAGGTTTCACAGGTACAATGTTGGAGCACCGACTTTGGAAAGAAGTGACCCTGAACCTCAAATATTGAAAAGAAAGCAAGTGTTTGCACTGAGTCCCCACCCCTTGCTGGACTTCCTGCCTCTTCTGTCCACTCAACTCTGTCCTTCACTCTCCACATGCATCCTTGCTCACGTCTTACCCTCTGGCTGCCTGATATAACCAGCACTGTGGGATGTGACAATGAGAAAAGGGAGAGAGAGAGAGAGAGAGAGAGAGAGAGAGAGAGAGAGAGAATAAAGTTAACCTAGGTTAGTGGATTGGTATGAGCAAAAGCAACAGAACAGCAGTATAAAGAAGGCTTAGAAATAGTGAGGAGTCCAAAGAAGTCGTGACAGAAATCACAAAGAGAAATTGAGGCAGTAGGGAAAACCTGTGACTGTCCAGGTTCAATCCCTGATACCACAAAGAGTTCCCTGAGCTCGCCAGGAGGAAGCCCTGAGCACTACTGAGTATGACCTCAAAGCCTCCCCAAAATCATCTGGCTGAAACTAGGTGACACACTTTATAACAAAACACAGCCAGGCTAAGTGACTCACTTGCTCTGCTTATAATAAGACAAATAATACATCCTACTTCGTAGGGGTTGTGAGAATTCAGTGAGCAAATACTTGTAAAGCACTTCAAAAGGAGGAGGACACGCTGGAAAACTCCCAATCAAAGAAATAATTTGTATCCGGGCTTTTGCCTGCATGGAATCTAAGACAAATTTACCTTGAAGTTGTAGGTGAAGCGCTCTGAGCTACATAAAGGTCAGGATTCCCAATAAAAATGTGATGGTAGCCAGGACGCGTGGTGGAAAGAAGCCAAGGGCAGACGGAGGACGCAGAGCCAGCTCCTGTATCCAGGCCCTGATCTTTCCGAGTGCCTGACTTGTGCCAGGAGGTGCTTGGAAAATGCCGGAGAGGAAGAATTTCATTTCTTTCCCGCTTGCCCTCTTGCTAATCAGGTTATCCGCTCAGCCTGGCCTTCTGCCCAAACCATTTCCCTGTTTCCTGAATATTTACCTCTTGCATATTTATGCTTCCCCCCTCCCACCCCATACCATCCCCCTGCCTGGATGACTCTTTCCTTACAGAATTCTCTTGGCGGACTCCTACATTTCCTTTCAAACCCACTTTGAGAATAACTGTTCTTGGCTGGTAGGACCTTCCTGGAAGGACACACAGCCTTCCATGTGGCTGACCACAGTTTGATCCCGACATATAGTTCCCTGAGCCCTGCCAGGAGTGATCCTGAGCCTAGAGCACAGCTGAGTGTGGCCCCAAAATAAAACAAAGCAAACCAGAATAGTCCGTTCTGGGCTGGAGCCATAGTACAAGGGGCAAGGCATTTGCCTTGCATGTGGTCAAGCCAGGTATGATTCCTGACATCCCCTATGGTTCCCAAGGGCTTGCCAGGAACGATTCCTCCTAAGCATAAAGCCAAAATGCTCAAGATGAGAGCCTTCTACTGAGAGTGTACCACCTACACGGCAGAGCCTAGCAAGCTACCCGTGTTTTATTTGATATGCCAAAAACCAGTAACAGTTATGGACCTCATTCCCATGACCTGAAGGAACGGTTTGAGGCTCTTCCTGTTCCTGGAGTGAGCAGATGCCCTTGGGCTACACTTGCTTGCAACAGGATGAATGGAGATGTTATTGGTGCCCACTTGAGCAAATCAATGAACAATGGGAAGACAAGTGATACAAGTGATACATAAAGCCAAGAGTAACCTGTGAGCATCATAGATTTGACAGAAAAGATAGTCCTTCCTGCAGCACTCCCTCCCCTTGAGCTCTCTACTGCTCTCAGAGTGCCCTATTCCCTCGTGGACTGGAGCCTGACAGATTCCATGGTGAAGGCAATAGAGATTGGTAATGATGGAGGGCGTGATAATGGTGGAGAGAGCAAGAGTCGGTAGCAGCTCATCGTTTTGAACCTCTTTTTGTTGTTGTTGCTTGTTTTAATTTTTGGGGTCACACCCAGCGGTGCTCAGGGGATTACCTGAGCTAAAGGCCACCAGATGGGGAAGCCCCAGTGTGTGCGGTTAGCTCAATGGGATGCACGTTCTAATTTAATGCAGGGGGTACTGATGGCACAGCCAATCCAAGGAACTGAGACCCAAGGAACTGAGACTCAGGCATGATTCATGGCCAATCTATGAGATGCTGGACAAGTATCCGACCCGCTGTACTATCTCTCTGGCCCCCTGTGACCTCTTCTTAGGCACCAGACTCTGTGCTAAACTCTTTGCAAGTTTGCCGTTACATTTTACTGCAACCCTATCCAGGAATTGCTTTTGGGTCTTCCCACCACACAGCAGGGATAGAGAATCCACTGTCTCCGGACCTAGCGCCCACCGCTGCCGTGCCAGCCTACTTTTCTGGGTGGTGGCAGAAATCAGACACACATCCCTGTATTATTATGATGGTCACTGATGCAGGGGGCTGCCTTCCTTGTCCTTGCTCCCTCTGGGCCCAGCAGCTGGCCAGACACCAAGATCAGTGAAGAAATAGCTGTGGCTTTGCAGCTTTCCATGGAAATGGTTGAAGGTGGTTTCAAAGGCCCCTTCCTCCCCTGCCTGATCTCTGACCTACCCCCTAAACCTCCGCCAGGTACCAGCATACCTACATGGAGTCCCGAGTCTCCGTGGCTCCCTTCGGTTCAGCCGTGCTCATGCTCACATGCAGTCAGGAGTACTCCAGGCTGAGCTAAAGGCTACCAGATGCGGAAGCCCCAGTGTGTGCTGGTTAGCTCAATAGGATGTGCATCCTCTAATTTAATACATGGGGTACTGATGTCACAGCTAAGGAACTGAGACCCAATGGGATCAGGGGGTGAGCTAGTACAGAGTTTAGGCACTAAACTGAGACTGACCCAAGTTCGATCCCCAGCATCTCACATGGTCCCCCTGAGCCCCGCCAGGAGTGAGCTCTGAGCACAGAATCAGGAGTAAGCCCTGAGCACTGCTGGGTGTAGGCCCCCAAATAAAACAACGAGCAAAACAAGCAGATCAGGGATCTTGCTGGGGCCGGACTCTGCAACTTTGACTACCAAAGAAATCTATTCCTTCTTGGGCCTTGTTTCCTCCAGTGACCCTCATTCCACGCCTGCACGTGCCCTAGGGCAGGAGCTGAGCACAACTGGCACGCGAGAGAACTGCTGTGAGTCTCTGCTGAGGGGCCATAACTGGACTGGAGTATGGGTGGTTAAGAAAACTGCAGCCGCCCCAGTCTTCCAGGGGAAAAAGGTGCAATTTGCAAAGGCAAGCTGGAGGGCCCCTATTTTGGGGGTGGCCTTGCACAAATGTTGTGTGGGCTTCCTGCTTGCTACTAAATGTCACTGCATGCGCTTCCTAGCCCGTTCTCCTGCGGGTTGGGGAGGATTATGCAACCGGAGCCCCCTGTGAGTCATCAAGGCCGTGACAAGCTGTCCGCAGTTGCCATGATATGGTACGCTCGTGGTTTTTCTCCCCCTCCCCTTTTTTTCCAGGCTATTTGTGGGTGGTTTTGTTTAACTTTTACAGTCTCTTTCCTTCTAATTTTTGCTTCCCTCATCGTGCTTTTTTCTTTGAGTGCTTGGACTACGGGGTTCTGAAGGCCTTTAACAACCGTGATCTCTGTCTGCAAACGTTACCTGTCCTTCAAGACAATGAGCTGAGGGTGTCGGTCCTGGGCAGGGGTATCAAGTCTTCAGGCAGCTGGAGTTTCCATTCTCAAATCAGCTGCCATCAGCCAGCCCGGCCCAGCCTACAGCCTGCCTGCACCCCGGACTTGGGCTGTGTCCTTCACACTCAGGCATGTTTCGGGGTTGTTGAGGTAACTGTTTACATCCACAGCGACCCAGTGGCCTTGAGTCAGGGTGACTCTGGGGCCAGCCTCCAATCCTCCCAGGATGAGTGAGCTGACTTGGTCCCAGGGCCCAGCTGCCGTGGGTCACACGGCTGGGTCCAAGGCCACTAGAAGTGCTCCCTGTGTGGCAAGGCAGAAACTGACCTGCCCTCCATTCCCCCAGCCCCGAGGGCCTCCTCCTCCAGGCTGGCATTGGAACCTCCCAGCATGAGTAACGCGGGTCCCACACTGCTCGCTACAGGGTCTGGAGAGGCTTCCTGCCACATGCTGAGCAGTTCTGGCACTTTCCAGGTCTACTCTCCAGGCCCCACAGAACAATGCCCAGTAATGAGCATTCCAGAAGATTCTCCCCGCTCTAGCAGGAGGGAACATAGGTTCACAGGAAGGTGAGGGAGCCCTGGGTTGGGAGGAAGAGGAGGCACTTTGGCTGATCTTGCCTTGAGCGTGAAGGTGACACCGCTAACCTGCCTGAACCCCAGTTCCTTCACCTTTTCTATTTTGTTTGGGTTTGGTTTGAGGGCCACACCCAGTAGTGGTCAGGGCTTACTTCTGACTCTGAGCTCAGGGATCACTCATGGTGGGCTTTGGGGATCATATAGGGTGCTGGGGATCAAATCTGTGTCTGCCCTATGCAAGGCAAATGCCCTACCCACTGTACCATGGGTAC
The DNA here is from genome assembly GCA_021461705.1 of Cryptotis parvus. NCBI lineage: Eukaryota > Metazoa > Chordata > Mammalia > Eulipotyphla > Soricidae > Cryptotis > Cryptotis parvus. Next base: position 17,594 of record JAJIBD010034459.1, on the reverse strand, counting down.
CTCTGAGCACCTGTCACCTCTGTCCCCCTACCCCAGTTCTCTATCCTTTGAGGTGGAACAATAACACACTTGAGAAATGAGCAGGAAGTCATTACATTTTTGTTACCATCTCTCTGCCTTATATTCCAGAAGTGGCTTCCAAAGGGCCTCAATGACCCAGACACTGCATGATCTGCCCAGTCCTTTACACCCTCTCCACTGCCAGCTCTCCTGCCCCTACCTGTCCCTGTCCCATCCCTGGTTTTGCCAATAGCCAGGGGCATCCCTGCTTCATGTCTTTGCTCTGGACTCTGGAGTGTGCCTCACCTGCAGCTTGCTTCTGCCTGCCTGCCTGCCTGCCCCCAGAAATTCTGGGGATGTTCCTGGATCAGTGCTGGGGTCGCTCCCAGAGGAGCAAGTGGTACTGCAGATCAGACCTGCTCCTTTTGCATGCAGAGCATGAGCCTGTATGAGCAGCCCACCCCCCAGACCCTTGCAGCTTACCCTGAGAGTCTTTGCTTGAGCTTCCACAAGCAAAGTGGTGGGGACCCCGCCACAGCCCCTCAGATGTGGCAGAGCCTCTCCCCACCCACTGGGCCCACCAACACTTAATTTGTGAGTTTTTTTTGGTTGTTATTTTGTTAATGAGTTCTGGGATCCCATCCAGATGTGCTCAGAGGTTATTCCTAGCTCTGTGCTCAGGGATCACCTCTGGTGGTGCCTGGGGCCCTACATGGGATACAGGATAGAGCTCAGCAACTCATCAGAGCCCAGAGGCAAACGCTGAGACCTCTCTAGTCCCTGGACTTAATTTTGTTTTGTTTCTGGTTTTGGGGGGTCACACCCAGTAGTGCTCAGGACTTAGTCCTGGCTTTGTGCTCAGGGATTACTATACACGGTGCTAGGGATCGAATATGGGCCAGCCGCATGCAAGGCAAATCTGCTGTACCATCACTGTGGCTCTTCAATTGAATTGTGATTCACATTGTGGAAAACAATGGAAAACAGCTCAGACTTGCCATAGGAATGATCTGTCTCCTTCCATGGACATATCAACTCCATCAGGCAGGACTTTTGTTCTGTTTGGCTCTGCAGTACCAAGAACCCAGAGCCTAAAATCGAACCTGACCTCACATAGCAGATGCTCCAGGAACACTCCCTTCCTAAATGAATGAAGCAATGAATGTGCAAAGACAGCACAGTGCTGGGCTCCTCCAGTCCCAAGAGACCGAGACCTTCCAAAGAAAAGGACCTTTTCCTCCTGGGAGGTGAGCAGAGAGCCAGGAATAACCCCTGAGTGCTGCTGGATGTGACCCCAGAACCCAAAACAAAACAACAGGAAAAAACCCACAAAATTAAGTGTAGGTGTGCCCAGTGGGTGGGTGGAGGCTCTTCCACTTCCTCTCCCTCCTCAGTCGCCTGAGTTCCTGATTGAATAAGAGAGAGTATCCATGTACCCAAGTGAAGTCAAGGCATTCGGTGTGCACATTGTGTTGAAGGCTCGCTGGGGGAGAGAAACAGACTCTGAGCCCATCCTTAGAGAAAAAGGCACTTCAAAAGTCCAGTTTCTGAAAGAGGGCGTCAGTTGGTAGCAAGAAACACATCTGTCTTTTACAAGCAGCAGGGTACAGACCAGGGCGGGCTCCCGAAGGCCTGTCTATATGAAGGGGAGTAGGATGGAGCCTTGCCCCTGAAGCTTGATGGCTTACCCCTCTGACCACATTGTGCTAGAAGGGAGTTCCCCTGGAGCTTTGAAAAACTCCACTGTTCCTTGAACTCGGGAAATGAAAATGCACTTAGGCGTTCTCATTTCTCACTTTTGAACGCAGAACATCTTTCTCCAGTGGGAAGTTAGTACATGGAGACTCTCTAAAAACAGGAATAGAATGAGCATAAAAACCAGCAACACTACTTCTTGGCATCTATCCACAAAACATAAAAAAACCACTAATTTGAAAGGATCTATATGCACACCTATATACATCACTGCACTTGGTACAATAGCCAAGATATGGAAAAGCCCAAATAGCCAACTAAGGGTGAAAAGATGGAGAAGTTGTGGCACATATACCCAATGGAATACTATGAAGCTCTAACAAAGAACAAAATCATGCAATTTGCAGTAATATGGATGGAGCTAGAGGATATTGTGCTGAGTGAAGGGAGTCAGAAGAAGAGGGGTGGATGCAGATTGCTCGGTTTCATTGTGGGTCTTACAGATACACAGCCAGGGATCCAAAAAGGGCCAAAGGCAACAATGAGAGAACAAACCCACACAATTGAGTTACTGGAGGAGGGAGTTGTTGAGAGGGAGGATGTTGGGTACACTGTGATAGAGGTGGTGTTGGAATTATGTTGTAAGAAGTTATTATTAATAGTACTGTAAAGCACAGAATCTCAATCAGTTTGAAAGAAAAGAGAAAAAGAAAGAGAGAGAGAGAAGAGAAAGAGAGAAGGAACAAAAGAAAGAGAGAAAAAGAAAGAAAGAAAGAAAGAAAGAAAGAAAGAAAGAAAGAAAGAAAGAAAGAAAGAAAAGAAAAAGAAAGAAAGAAAGAAAAGAAAGAAAGAAAGAAAAGAAGAAAGAAAGAAAGAAAGAAAGAAGGAAGGAAGGAAGGAAGGAAGGAAGGAAGGAAGGAAGGACGGAAGGAAAAAGGAGGGAGAGAAAGAGAGACAAAGAAAGAAAGACCTACCAAGGGATCCTAAGAATTAAAAAAACAATAAATAAAGAAAAAGGGAAGCTGGATAATTCCCTCAGGAAATTGCTAGTGTTTCTTGAGTACAAATTCAAGATTTGTAACTATTCCTGACACCTAAGTGATTCAAGCATGGTCGGGAAGGGTGTGTGTATTTTGGCAGCCGTACACCAGGCCACAGTGCCTTACTCAGAGCAACACTCCCAAGACTTCTGCTCATGGCTCTTCTGCACCCAAGAAAGGCATCCCGGAGAAGCCTGCAGAAGCACCGGATTCATTACCTGGTTGGTTCTGAATTCACTTTTGCTAGTTACCTTTTCACAAATCTTTCACTCGTGGCAAATGTTTCCTAACCCCCTTGTTCTGGGACCATCACGGCCCACTCTCAGAAGCCAGGCTTTATCTGGACGTATACACACACACACACACATACGCACAAGTATTTATTTATACCTCAAGGGAGTTGAGCAGACGGACGCCCATACGTCCCATGCTTCCTTCCTCTCTCGTTTACCCTCCAGATCTCCACTACAGCTCAGTGTTTTGAAGATTCTGTAGAGAGCTCAGACATATCTGAAAAAATAAAACTCAGAAAAACCAAAGCGCTATTCCTTGATGTTTGCTCATGCCCTTGCTGGACAGACGGCCCATGGAGGCCTCTCAGGGGGTGAGCTGAGGCCGAAGCAGCAGCCAGAGGGTGGGCAGGGAGCCCAGACTTAGACTCAGGCACAAACGGAAATGGAGCAGCCCAGGCCTCGGCCAAGAAGGTGGGGGAGCCCTGCAGATCTGGATGGGAACCCACAGAGGCTGACGAGGGCCCCAGTGCAGGAAGGTGAGCTGGGAAACCCATCCAGGTGTCAGGCTCAGGCACCTTCGCCCCCAGGGTCTTAGAGGCCAAGCTCAGGGACCTCAGATCCAGCAAGCAGGACACAGAGTGATTCTGAAGGCCAGAGCATCAACCTCACAGCCACTGAAGTCTTCCTGGCTGAGCAACGATCACATGAAGCCACCAGATCTGGCTGCTCTGAAAAGCAGAGTCCGAAGAGGTAGCTTAGAGGGCTCGAGCATGCGGAATCCCTGGATTTGATCCCTAGAACCCCATGGTTTTCTGCCAGAGGGTGGCTTCTACCAGGTGTGGCTCCTGCAGCCCACAAAGAGGAAGGAACCGAGAGGCCCCCACAGGTCCTGCAAACTCACAAATAGGGACCCTTTCCGGAGTGTTTGCTGTGTGACGACATGCAGGTTGCTTGGGCCTTCATATGACTCAGATCCTTCATTCTTGCCCTTTCTCTACCCTGTATCACTTCACTTGTCTTCCCGTTGTTCATCAATTTGCTCGAGTGGGCACTAGTAACATCTCCATATGTCCCTGTCTTGTGCTAGTGTAGCCCAAGGGCATCTGCTCGCTCAGGAACAGGAAGAGCCTCAAACAATTCCTTCAGGTCATGGGAATGAGATCTATAATTGTTACTGGTTTTCGTCATATCAAATATGACATGGGTAGCTTGCCAGGCTCTGCCATGTGGGTGGGATACTCTCGGTAGTAGGTAGGCTCTCAGTTTGTGCATTTACTGATGAACCACAATGGGAAGAGATCAGCTTTTCTCTTGGAAGGAGCTCTGGCGAGCTGTGGAGTCCGGATGTTGAAAATGTGGTGTGTGTGTGTGGGGTTCCTCTGGCTTCTTGCGAGGCTCTATTGGGATGGCAGGTCAAGGCTAGAACCCACCTTCCCTCCTGGGCTCCTCATGATCAGCTGAGCAAAGGGAGAGCCGGTAGCAGCTCTGCCCCGTGTATCTGTCTCTCTACCCTGTAGGTAGACATAAATATATGGAATAGGTTGAGACTGGAGGGTGGGAACAGGGTGCTGTCTCTTCTGCCTGTGAGGAAGGCAGGTGTGGGAAACTGTCCCTCTTCTGGAGCGTTCCTTCCACCACATGCCACCTCATGAAGAACCTCTGTACCCCATGACCCGCTCCCTGAGGAGGGATCCACTCTCTAGTCTTCATTCTACTATTTGGAAACTGGGGCTGTGCAGTTGTCCAGAGTCACATGGAGACTCTGGACAAAGTGACAAGGACAAAATTCCCTTCCATCCCTTTTGTGTGTAACCTTCTCAGAGTGTTGAGAAAAGGGGCCTCCAACCCCAAACTTCCCTTAGAAATCCTGTCACACAATGCTTTGTACCCTCAGCACCCTTTGGCCCCTTGAGGTGTGCTGTGGGGACGGTTTGGAAACCCTGACTAGGGAGGGTGAAGGGCATCACTAATCTACAGGAAAAAGGGGAGATTGTCACCCCCGCAGCTGGAACCCAGGTAGAATGGCCAGCCCCAGGCAAAGCCAAGCTCAGCTGGATTTGAACATTAATAACATTGCCTCATGGTCATAGGTGATTGGCTGGGGAGAGGACACGTACCCAAGCCGGACCAATCAGATGCTCTTTCTTGAAAAGTTGGCACTGGGATGTGAAATCAACTGAGGTTCATTGGAATAAGGTCTGGATGGCAGAGGCGGGTGGCGTTCATCACTGAACGGCCTTGGGATGTTCAGGAGAGCCAGTGGCCAGACCCAAAGCTCCAGCAGAGCTGAGGGACTGACCTGGCGCGTGGAGGCCAGCCCAGAAAGAGATGGACAGTGCTTCTGATTAGGGGGGAGGCCCAGGGAGCAGGATGCGGAAGCACAAGCCGCCAGAGAAAGGAGAAGTTGCAGGGGGTCCTGAGAGGCACAGGATTGACGGGTGACTGGGGCCAGAGCTACAGCGGGGAGGGCGCCTGCCTGGCAAGGGGCTGACCCTAAGTTCCATCCCCGGTATCCCGTATGATGCCCGCAACACTGCCAGGCGTGAATCCTGAGTGCAGAGCCAGGAGGAACCACCCCCTGAGTACCCTGCCCCCAAACAGAAAAGCAGAAGAAACCGTGGTGGGTGGGCAGTGGCCGGAGGGAGTGGGCGGGAGAGAAGAGGATGATCCTTCGCAGCAGCACCAGGGCGCTCGTGGTCTGCTGGAGAACAAGTGGGGGTGATGGAATGCGGAGGTGGGGTGGTCGGGAGGCTCTGGATGCCCCCACCCCCACCACCACACACACACACACACACACACACACACACACACACACACACACACCAAGAAGTTTGAAAGGGAAGGAAAGAGAGGCTGGAGTCCCAGGTCAAGACAGACTCTCACTTTCCAGTTCCTGACACTTTGTCATTTTGACCAGCAGAGGAAGTAGCCAAGGGGGAAACTCTTGCCCTTCCCCCCACAGCAGGCAGGGGTGTCCCGCCTCCTTCCGGGGCCTCTGTGGGTGTGCTCTGCTGCTCAGGGTGCTGGTCCCCGCCTGGCCTCTGCACACAGTGGTTTCCCCAACAGGTGAGGAGGATGAGAGCTCTGGTGTTTCTGGGTCCTCAAAGGAGTTTAGATCCAAAGCCAGCGGGGGCTGAACTGTCTGACTGTGCTAGCCCCTGGTCGGAAGCATCTCCTAGTTTCCCGGTGAAGAAGCTCTGAAACCATTTGTTTCTCTCAGGTCTTCCAACCTAGCTTACAAATCTCTGCCGTTGTGCCTGCTTCGCTATGGCATTTGGGAGTTTTGCAGCTGCTTGACTTCACGCGACACTGACCTCGAAGAAAGATGCCAGGCTTCATCCCAGGGTGTGGCCCCAACTCTGCCACCTGCACACCCTTGCACGCATGCACACACACACACACACACACACACACACACACAGAACTGAGAGGTCAGATGCCGGAGGTACGCGTTAGGTAATTATAAACGAGACTAAGTGAGCCAAACCCTGTCCAGAACTCTCTACTCACCCGCACTGCCAACAGAACTGAAGATAGCTCAGATTTTGCCTTTTATCATTACTAGTTAGTTTGCTTATTTGGGGGCACAACGAGCAATGAGGACTTAACTCCTGGCCCTGTGCTCAGGGATGCCTGGTGGAGATCAGATGTGCTCACTCACCCTTGGATTTAGAAGATTAGATCATGGATGGGAAGGGAGAAAACTTAACTGAAAAAAATAGCTGATGTAATTATTTGAATTCCTCAGTAGATTCTGATGCTTTTAAGATTTGACACTCTTGAAATTAACAGCCACATTCTGGGGCAGTTTGACAGGCTTCCAGACGCTGTCTGGCCCCAAATCACCAACTCCATCCTGCTGATTAAAGGCAGATCTACTTTCTTTTCTTCCTTTTGGTACTCCCAAGCTGGGTGCTCAGAAGAGCTGCAGTTGAGGAGTGGGGAGAAGGGGGCTTTAGTGGTTCAATGTGAGGACTAAGGATGCTGCTTAGGGGTCTCCAGGGCCATGCCAGGGCTCAGGAGGGTGGGGAACTGCACCCTGCATTGATCTCTGGGGAAATAGTGCCAAGACTGAACAAGAATCAGTAGCATTTTATACCCTCCTCTCTCTCTCTCTCTCTCTCTCTCTCTCTCTCTCTCTCTCTCCTCTCCCCTATCCCCCAGAATCTGCCTTTCAACAGAAGCATTGCTCTCTCCTCTTAGGCCACTGTCTTATAGCCTGCATTGTAGGTCACTCCCCACCCCTATGCACACACAGAGGGTCTTTTTTGTCCTGTCTTGTTCGGGGGCCACATTCAACTATGCTCAGAATTTACTCCTGGTTCCATGCTCAGGGATCACTCTTTGTCAGTTCAGGGGACTATATGGGATGCTGGGGATCAAACCCAGATTGGCTGCATGTAAAGCACCCTACCTGCTATACGGTCACTCTGGCCCCTGAATAGAAGTTCTATCTGCCCACCAACCCCTTCCCTCTACCTCACCCCCACTACCATATGGGAATAGGACCTTATTTGGAGGTTGGGACTTTGTAGAGGTGACCAAGTCCCAGCACAGGACTCTCATCTATGTATGGCTGATGCAACGCTAGAGAAGATCTGGCCTGGAGCTACACACAGATAGAAGCTGATGCACAAAGGCTCAGGGAAAGGTGGTACCGGCAGGTGGGGCTGGAACAATCCTCCAGAGATGTGGTTCAGAGCCAAGCCCATCCCAACCTTGACTTTGGTCACCCAGCCTGTGAGACAGTGCATTTCTGGTGCTGAACTCGCTTGGAAACTCGCATAGTCATCTTTGTGGAGCTTGTGGTCCTGGAAAGAAAGTGCCGGCAGATTCCTACCATGCGTGCTCAGCGACTCCCCCATGGTGGCATCCCGTTTCATCACGGGAGAAATAATCAAAGCCACTGTGTTGTCTCTGCTCAGCATCTACCGTGCGGGAGCTCCAGAGGAGTGGGGTTAATGTGAGAAGAAGAGGAAGCAGGGAATCAGCACTTGGGATCTGGAATTCTGTACCTTTTGACCTGCAGGCAATCCATCTCTGCTCCTGGAGGTCCGAGGGGCTGGACAGAGCGGGGTTGACGTCAGCGTCAGCCAGCTGGAAATTCTTCTGCATTTCGATCAAGGCTTACAGAACAAAAGCTCCCACCACAGGGGAAAAAACTTCCTGCTCTGCCTGCAGTCAGCAGGCTTCAGTTTCAACCACTGGGCTGGGAAGCAGTGAAGTCATCGGTCATGCTTGGGCTCCTGGGCCCCCGTGGAACCAGCTGGGAGGAAGGCCTGAGGCTGGCTTCCCCTCCAGCACCAGGGTCTGAGGGCAGCAGGCGAGGTCCCCCTGCAGAAGGCAGGGAACTTGTCACAGCCGTTCCCATCCCAGACCTCCTCTGGAAGCTCAGGATGGCCAACCAGTGCCCATCTGTCAAGGGTGAAACTAACCGAGAGAGGTGAAGTAGGGAGTTCTAAGGTATTTGGCCAGTTACGGTGGCAGGGCCTAGTCCTGTCTCTGAATTTTTTTTCTTGCTTTTTTGGGTCACACCCGGCAATGCTCAGGGGTTACTCCTGGCTCTTTGCTCAGGAATTACTCCTGGAAATGCTCAGGGGACCATATAGGATGCCGGGAATCGAACCAGGGTCGGCCGCGTGCAAGGCAAATACCCTACCTGCTGTGCTATCGCTCCAGCCTCTGTCTCTGAATTCTTTTTTTTGCTTTTTGGGTCACACCCAGCGATGCTCAGGGGTTTCTCCTGGCTCTGCACTCAGGAATTACTCCTGGCAGTGCTTGGGGACCATATGGGATGCCGGGGATCGAACCCGGGCCGGGCACAGGCCGGCCGTGCAAGGCAACGCCCTACCGCTGGGCTATCGCTCCGCCCCAGTCTCTGAATTCTTAACAAGGGTTGAGCCCCTGAACCTGCTTGTGTTCCAGCCACTTATGCTACTCTAGGTATCAGTACTGTCATGGAACTTTGTTTGATCGTCCCACATTGCTTTCGGAGGTCATGGAAAGAGCATTACCATCAACAAACCTTTTTTTTTTCTTGGAACCTGAACTCCCTCCCCTCTGCCCAAGCATGAATTCCTGAGGCCTTGCTGAACTCAAACATCAATGATGTTGCTCTATGACCACCGGACGAGGAGAGGACATGTGGCCTGAGATGGACCAATCAGGCACTCTTCCTTGAGAATTTGAAACTGAGGCATGGAATCAACTGAGGTTCATAGTAATAAGGAAGGAGAGAGAGAGAGAGAGAGAGAGAGAGAGAGAGAGAGAGAGAGAGAGAGAGAGAGAGGAAGAAGAGATAAGCTACACAGCAGGTATGCTGTGGTGTGGTCAGTGGTGGTGTCAGGATGGTTTTCCCACCCTAGGTTCTCCGAATCTGCCTCCATCCCTACAACTCATGGGGTGTATACCTTAGTTGACTTCAGTCCATTTCTGGGACTCCTATCCAGAATCTTAAGTAGATGATGGAGTTCATGGTGATAATAACCAACTTTTATTCACCTGTATGTTAATGGAATTAAAATAAAGGGGACAGAGCTTCAAAAAGTCCTGGTTGAGTTGATGGAAAGTGGAGTTTCAGGAAGTTGACTCTGAGAGCCTAAGTCACACTGGGCGGGATCAGAGGGCATTTGAATGGTGACTTCTAGTTAGTGGGGATGTGTGGCCTCCCCACTATGGCACTGCCACCTTTTATACATTGTTAGTTACCATACTAACATCAAAAGAGCTGGAGTGTGTGAGGAGGCTTGGCTTTGGGAGACTGTGGCTCAGGGAAGGAAAGTGGCAGAAAACCCTCCGATCTCTGGTGACCCAACAACGAGAGTACTTTCCGATGTGAGTCAGTGGCCTAGAGCCCCAGGCCCCTCTCCTGACCAGACCCCTCTTTAGGTGTCCCAAGTCTCCCATTATTCACCAGCAAAGGCTTGTTCCTCCTGCAGAGCCGCTTGCAGCCCAGGGTCAATCTGGAGCTGCTCAAATCTTTCAGCCCAACCTCTCCCTAAAAGCAATCCAAGAGTTGGGTCCCTTTGCTCCTGGAGGCGAGCAGCCCGCCGCTTCCTTCCACCCCAGTTTGAGTTGGTCTGCATAACTGTTCCTTCTTCCCTCTGCAAACATTTGCGGAGTCTCCTTCTGTGCAAGCTTGCGAGCCCCCACTACTCCCGGGAACGGATCTGAAGTCGGTACGGACCTGCCCTGACATGATCTGCATCAGATTGAGATTACCCACTGGACTGCCTAAGGCTTCCCATAAGAAGTTAGCAGCACAGAGCGGCATCAAGAAAAGGAAGCAAGAGTAGAAGAGAGAAATACCAAAATAACTCTAGTGGCAACATACTTATAAGTTTTGTGACCCACCAAAAGACCAACTTTCGTTTTGGGTTTTTGGGCAGGGATAAATTTGATGAGGCTCAGGACTTACTGACTCTGTGCTCGGGGTTCACTCCTGGCAAGGTATGGGGGCTCCGTGTGCAGTGCCAGGGATTAAACAGGGCTTGGCTGTGGGCAAGGCAAGCCCCTGTGCCAGCTCTCTGACCCCCTCAACTTTAGGTTTATGGTTTGAGATATTATTATTTTGATTTGCATCTTTTGGAGGAAGTTTTGAACAACAAGGCTTTGGGGGCCTTAGAGATCTGAATTTGACTGAGCTGACCGGTGACTGAAAGCTAGTTCCAGGAGCAGAGATTTGTGCAGGACCACAGGTGTAGGGGGAGGGCGAGGCATCGAGTCAGCACAAAAAGACATGGACTCTACCTCCTCACCTCCTCTCTCTCTCTCTCTCTCTCTCTCTCTCTTCTCTCTCAGGCTAGGGGAGGGGAAGGAATTGGGGATATTGGTAGTGGGAAATGGGCACTGGTGGAGGGATGGGTGTTGGAACACTGTATGACCGAAACCCTGAACATGAACATCTCTGTAATTGTATATCTCACTGTGGTATAGTACAATTAAAAACCAAAAAAGACCTGCACTTCCCATGCCCTTCTGGCCAACTTGTGTGGGGATGTACTGTTCCCCCAGACCTCACTAACCAGTAGAGTGTTCATTTCCCAGGTGAAGGAAACTGGAGGCTAACCAATGTTCATGAGGTGACCTTATGACCAGTGGAAGGGGATTTGCCACTGGACCTGGCATTTGGTAAAGAGCTGCTGTATGAATGACCTTCGGTCTCCATGCCCCTTCTACTATACTATGGTTTAAAGAAAACAATGGGTGAGACCTGCCCTCCCTAGATGATACTAATAGCACTTGGAACCAGAGCGAGAGCACAGCAGGTAGAGTGCTTGCCTTGCATGTAGCTGACTTGGGTTCAATCCCTGGCGCCCATATGGTCCTCTGTGCCCTCCAAGAGTGATCCCTGAGCACACAGTCAGGAGTAAGCCCTGATACTGCAGGGTGTGGAACCCCCAAAATAACAATAGTAGCTAATACAACACTTACAGTGTCTTAGGTGCTGTCTGAGCATCTCAGTGAACCCACACTGGACGGCAAGTCACTTGTTGGAGATCTCAGAAGCAGAGCAGTGTTGAATGCAGCTGTCTTGAAGTTCTCAGCACAGTTGGACTCATTCCCACATCAGAATGCTTTGCCTTTTTAAAACTGTTTTTAAATTTTTGACAGGTTTGATAGACACGTGCTGCTACCTCAGAGCTGGCTTGTTTGGGTTCTTCTCGCTGCCGGTGGAGTTATGTACTTTCTCATGTTTTGATTTACCATCTGTACTTTCTGTGTAAACTGTCTGCTCGACTCCTTTTGCTGCTTACTGAGTGGAATCTGGACACTGATTTTTAACTAGGGGTAAAAAAATAGCAAAAAATGAATATATTCTAGATGTATCGGTGGTTGATTTTTCTTCCCTGGCTGTTTTTCCTCTTGTGATGGTCTACTATTTTTATTCATCAAAAGGTGGTTCTTATTATTTAATTTGAAAGTCTTGCTTGGCCTTTGTTAATGGACACTCTTCCAATATGGTCAACGTGGACATTTTCCCTTTCTGTCTTTGTTGTGGTTTGTTTTCAGATAAGCACAAGATTGCATCTATAATGCATTGCAGACAAAGCTACAAAGCGTATAACTCCTCTGTAGTTGTTATAGTTCCTCCAGACTACTGTCTGTTCCTTATTTTCTTCATTGCTAGCTGTTTCTAGCTTCACTGCCTATTGAAGTCATTTTGGACCTTTCCATGATCTCTGCCAGGGATCACTTTTCCTGTGGTACCATGTGGCTTTCATAACGGATGCTCTGCAATGCTCCTTGGGATCTGGTTGACTCTAAGACTCTCTGAAAAGGAACCCGAGCTGTTTTAGCTATTTAATTTGGCATCTGAACACACCGCTATTTATCAAGCTCTTATAATGTATCTCTTGGGAACCTTAATAGCGAGTCGATTAAATCTATATAGAAACACAAGGGAACCAGCAGCTTTGCTATTTCTAATCTAATCTAGTCCACAGTCTGAAGCCATCTGGGCTTCACCATTTATTTTTGTCTGCCTCTGCCTCTACACCTGGGTTCCGGAACCTTCTATCACAACACCATTGGGAGATGAGGAAGCGAAGACTCAGGATGGAGAGAAGACAGCTCTGTGGCCTGGAGCACGGCTCTGTGTGCCCAAGGCCCTGCGCTGTCCATGGCACTATCCAGCACTATCCCTTTCCCTAGTGCCATCCTGGTCACTCAGCTTCCCCCAGCACCACTGGCCCACGCTGCAAGGCAGGTCCGCAGTGCCAGACCTGGTACAGCAGGGAGTGAGCCTGGTGTCTGGGGGCACAGTTGGGGGAAGCCCCTTCCCCCCCAAAACAAAAGTAAAACCAAAAACACAGGATGTAGCTCACCTGCAGGGGCCAGGTGGACTCAAACCAGCAGGTGAACCTGTGTCCCTGTGAAAGCCCACGTCCCTCCCCTCCCTCACTGTCCTCACTCTAGGCTTCGGCACCCGCTAAGTGGAACAGGAGACCCTCGCCTGACAGTTTATTCCCCTGTCTGCTTAGTGACTCAGAGAGAATCTCCCAGGGGAAGATATAGTAGAAGGGGCATGGAGCCCAAAAGGTCATTCATACAGCAGCTCTTTACCAAATGCCAGGTCCAGTGGCAAGTCCCCTTCCACTGGTCATAAGGTCACCTCATGAACATTGGTTAGCCTCCAGTTTCCTTCACCTGGGAAATTAACACTCTACTAGTTTAGTGAGGTCTGGGAGACAATACATCCCACACAGAGTTGGCCAGAAGGGCATGGGAAGTCCAGGTCCTTTTTGGTTTTTAATTGCATTATACCACCGTGAGATATAAATTACAAAGATGTTCATGTTCGGGTTTCAGTCATACAGTGTTCCAGCACCCATCCCATCTTTGCTACCTACCATTCCCCTAGACCCGCTATTCTATAGATCTCAGATCAGTATCTGGTGTTTGTTGACAGTGTTTGTCGTTATTCTATAGATCTCAGATCAGAATATCTGGTGTTTGTCCTGTCCTTCCGGCTCACTCCCCTTACCACGGATCTTCTGGTGTTTGTTCTGGTCCTTCCGGCTCACTCCCTCTAACCACAGGATCCTCCAGTTCCATCCAAGCTGCTGCAAGTCACTTAGGTTCATCCTGCCTGATGACTGAATCATACTCCAGTGCACATACACTACCCACTTGCCTATCGTTGGGCTCCAACCTGGCCTCCATCACCTGTTACATGTGCATGGTGACATTCATTGCCTTTATCTCCCCTCCAAGTGGCTCTGGCTCACGATTAGCACCTGTTCCTAGTATGGCTATGCTAGGGCCACGCCTGAACTGGTTAACTGTTAGGCAGTGACCTTGAGGGGGGTCTGGTGTGAAAAGGTTTGTTAGGGCCATAGGAGACCCTGGGGAAACCATAAGTCAAGAAATAATGAGCTGGGGCAGAACGCTTGTTTCATATATAAGAGTAACAGTTTCCATCCCTGGCTCTCTGTGGTACCCCAAGCATCAACAAGAGTGACTGACCAAGCACTGAGCCAGGAGCAGCTTCAATCACTGCTCGTGTGGCCCCAAAACCTATACCATGAGCCAAAGAGATAGTACAGTGGGCAGGGCATTTGCCTTGCAAATGCCACAGGAATGATCCCTGGTATCCCATATGGTCCCCTGAGCATCAACAGGAATAATTTCAGAGTGAAGAGCCAGGAGTAACCCCTGAGTATCACCAGCTGTTGTCCAAAATTTTTTTTTTAAATCTAGCACTGTACCTAGCATTCTAGCACTAGAATGTCCACTTCTGATAAGTCAGTGAGTGGTTTCCCCAAGTGGGTCTCAAGCACACCCCAAGACCAGAGCCACCCTTCTGCCTGGGAGAGGTCCACAAACAGAAGCTGTATGGAACCTGGCTCCACCCAAAGGCCAAAAGTCAGCAAGGCAGTATCTCCTTCCCATAGAGGGCTCCCTGGCAGTAGGGTGGAGGAGGCTGAGAGAGAAGTGGGAAAAGATGCAACCCAGACTACAAAAGGATTCATGGGAAAGCCTGGTCCCCACACAGGGATTGAGTGAAGTCTAAAATCCTGAGGGACGATATCAGTAACAGCCACATATATAATCTCTCCAGTGGAAAGGTTTAGGATGTTTGACAAACTCAAAGAAACAATGGAACAGACTGCCAATAAGACAGAGGAGCATACGAGACCAGAAGTGAGAAAACTACCAACAGAAATGATATGGCTGAGAAACCTGGTAGGTGAAAAATGAAAAACTCACTGGAAGGCCTCAGCAACAGAATAACAGCTGCTGAGGACAGAATCAGTGAACTTCAAGGTGAGTTTCAGAAAACTCTTCTGCAATAGTAGAAGATGGAAAAAATGCCTCAAAAGAAATGAACAATTGGCAAGAGAACTTTGGAATGAGTTCAAGAGGAACAGCCTAAGAACCACTGGAGTCCCAGGAGCCAGGAAGACAGCCCTGATGAAGAAGCAACCATCAAAGACAGCATTGCTGAGGGTTTCCAGAGCTGGTGAGTGCATGCACTCACATCCAGGGGCTCAGAAGGGTGCCAGCTAAAAGAGATCCAAATAAAAATACTCTAGGAGACAGTGTCCACTTCCCTCCACCTTCACCCCAGTATCCACTCTCTCCCGCCCCTGTTCCCCTGTGGTGGAACGGGTTCTATGGAAACCTGTTCTGTTTCTGTTACCTTTGGGCGTCTGTTGTTCCTGTACTTCCCTGAACCTGAACCTGTCTCTTTACTTCCCACATATGAGAGGTCATTCTGAGTCTGTTTTTCAACTAACTTGACTCAGCCTGAAACTCCCCGGATCCATTCATGTAGCAAATTTCATAATTCTATCTTTTCTTATACCTGAGTAATTTATTATTGTTGTTGCTGTGTTTGTTTTGGGGCCACACCTTCGATGTCGGGCTCGATGTTACTCCTGGCTCTGCAATCAAGATCACTCCTGGAAGTGCTCGGGGACCATATGGGATGCCAGGGATCGAACCCCAGTCTGCTGTAAGCAGTCTACTTGCTGTACTATAGCTCCAGCTCCTAGCTGAGTAATGTTTCATAGTGTGTGGGCACCAGTTTTTTCATCCAGTCATCTATTTTTTCTTTTCTTTGGCAAAAAGAAATACAGTTTCAAAATATATTTCAAAGCGATAGGAATAAAAACAGCATGGCACTGGCTAAAAAATCGGCATGTAAGCCACTGGAACAAAAATAGAGTCCAGAAATATATATACACGCTTATGGTCAATTGATGTTTAACAAAAAGCCTAATAACACAATGGGAGGACAGTTTCTTCAATAAATGTTAGAAAAACTGGTTAGCCAAATACCATACAATGATATTAGAATACAGATTCCTCCACATAAAAAAATTAACACAAAGAGGAAGGTTTAAATGTAATACTTGAAACTGCAAAATTACTAGAAGAAAACAGGAAAGGAAATATAGCAAGGAATACAATGTAGAAAGAAAATCCTCTTGGCACTCATCTGGATAGTGGTTTTTAGATGTAACTCCAAATCCATAGGCAATATAAGCATAAATAGATACACGGGATATCACCAAACAAAAGTTTAAGTACAGCGAGGTTCAAAGATGAAATGGAAAATTCAATCAATAGAAGGGAAGTGGCTACTTCCAACCCCTGAGAAAATATCTGTAAACAATTCATCTGGTGAAAGGTCACTGTTAAAATATATAAGGAATTTGCTTCATAGCAAGAAAAAAACAAATGGGCCATGAACCCAAACAGACATTTCTCATAATCAGACACACAGTGGCCATAGGTATGTTAGAAGATTCTCAACATTATCCATCATCAGAAAATTACAGACTGAAGCTACAACAAGGTATAACTTTACATCTATTAGGTTGGTTATTCTACAAAAATGAAAAAGAACAAATCCTTATTTGGTATCACAAATCTTTATTTGGTGAGGATGTAGAGAAAAAGAAACTTTATATATATTTTAAAAATATTTTATTATACCACCGTAGAGACTCACAGACATGGGGCTGAGCTGCTACCTGTTCTCCCTGTGCCCAGCTGCTCACGAGGCACCTGGAAGGGATGGCGGGTTCTAGCCCTGGCCTGCCACCCCAGCAGAGCCTCACAAGAAACCAGTTGACACCCCCCCTCCATGAGGGCCGCCATTTTCCACATCCAGACTTCCCTCTCGTCAGACTCCACGCAGCAGAAGAGCTGATCGCAAGCCCGGCTCATTCATCAATAAATGCTGAAGATCAGAGGTGACTACAAGAGTATGCCACCTGCACAGCAGAGCCTGGCAAGCTACCCATGTCGTATTTGATATGCCAAATACCAGTAACAATTATATACCTCATTCTCATGACCTGATGGAATGATTTGAGGCTCTTTATGTTCCTGGAGCAAGCAGATGCCCTTGGGCTCTACTAGCATGAGACAGAACTTATGGAGATGTTACTGGTGCCTGCTCGAGCAAATCGATGATGAATGTGAAGACAGTGATACAGTGACAGTGATACCGTGAGATATACAATTACAATGTTGTTCATGTTTGGAGGTTTCGGTCACATAGTGTTCCAGCACTCCGCCCTCCACCAGTGCCCATTTCCCAACACCAATGTCCTCAATTCCCTCACCCCTTCCCATAGCCTGCCTAAATGGCATGTTCTTTATCTCTTTTCTCTCTCCCCTCTCTCTCTTTTCCTTCTCCTACACATTGTGGGTTGCACTACATACACTTAGAGGCTATCATGTGCATTTTTTGCCTGCATTTAATGCTCAGTTCTAGATTGGTATTAGCCCTTTCGACATTTATTCACACATGTTCCCTTTTCTGTCTTACCTAACCTCTGACTCCCACACGTTTGTGGTAATTTCCACTTTTGGTAAGACCTCCTGATCCACGTTTCACCTGACATTGGATTTTGGTGTCATAATATGTGTGATATATATATATAAATATTTATGTCATACAAATAAATGCAGTCATTCTATACTCTCTCTCATTCTAATTTCACTCAACATGATCCTTTCCATATCCATCCATTTATAGGCAAATTTCATAACTTCATTTTTCCTAACAGCTGCATAGTATTCCATTGTGTAGATGTACCACAGGTTCTTATTCCAGTCATCAATTCTCGGGCATACTGGTTAAAACTATATTTTTTTAATATTCATG